>JAJMAI010000024.1:0-236183 GCA_030572515.1 Yamadazyma trypodendri | reverse complement strand
AGGGTTAGATCGGACAATCTGCAGGATCTACTTTTTTATTCTTTTGTGACACCATTTTGAATCTTCTATTGTGACGCCATTCACTATTTACCTTGACGTTGTATTTAGCAACGACAATATATGCTTGAGCTGAATGGCTAGTTATATATAATCAGTGCAGGACCGACAGAGGAACAACCTGAATAATAATACACCGGGACACGACTTTTACTCTTTGCAACAGACACAGACATAGCATCGTGTGGAGCCCTGGAATAAAAGGTCTTGTAAGGCCCCTATAAACAATTGTAAACAGTCCTTGGCATAAAGTTACAGAAACAATTGTGAATACCCCGGTATGTTATTGTACTTACAGAGCAGGTATTTATCAGCCTAGCATAAACAGAAATGCTGAACCTTTTCCACAGTCACATCGTAACTCTTTTCTTCTACTTGGAAGCTGACCCCCGTCCTATTGTGTCCAGCCTTTTCAAAGCCTCATTAAACACCTTATTATGTGCTTTGTACGCAGGTATCCGACTGTCGAACAACTTGTCCATATCTTCCAATGCAATCCCCTTGGTTTCAGGCAAAAGAAAGAAGACAAATGGCACTGCTATACTAGCAAAGAAATAATAGATTCCGTAGCCCATCAGATCAATCATCCGGGTTGTATATCTAGACATAATGAATACAGGAACCCAACACACGGCTGCATTTATGGCCTGTACAAAAGACCGGATATTCTGATGATAAACTTCAGACCCACACACAAAAGGACCAGCAGACCATGCCAAAATGAAAGAAGCCGTCCAAATGTACATCAAAGCAATGGCAGCAGTCCCTCCAGGACCCGCTTCTACCCCTGGCTTTGTGGGGTCGTTCAATTTCAAGTAAGTTCCAATATACCAGAAGCAAATGGAGCACACAGTTGAAGAAGCCATGAAAGATCTGGTCCGGCCAACATTATCCACAATAAATAAGATATAGATAAAAGTGCAAAAGAACTTGACCACTACATAAACTGGCGGTGGCCAACTTGGAGGAAATTCAAGACCTCATAATTTTGATAGGACAAAAGCTTCCAGACATGATGTGACCGCAGAGTTATCAAGAACTTTTATTTCAAGGTAGACAATTCCCCTTGAACTTGAAGACCATGATGAAAAGGAAGGGGAGTTTCTAGATGAGCTTACTGTGGCTTACGCTAGACATGCCGGTCTATAGAGCCAAAAATACGTTGACTTGATTGATGCGTTACTTGGAACTGGATGGCAATGATGGCAAAACAAGTGGACTATCAATTTTTGAACAGACACTAAAAGGAGCCGGGACTCCGACTTGGAAACGGGTCTTACAAGAAGAAATGGGGCGTCTTATACACATAAAAACAGATAGTTGCAAAAAAGCACCTTCGTTAATAGTTAGTAACAACCTAACATAACATACCAAATACAAATAGACGATTGAAGGTAGCCTAAAGATCTAATTTTCTTGTTGAAATTAGAATGATCAGACCTGGAGTGTTTAGAAAACGGAGGTCTAAGAATAAAAAAATTGTGGTTCAGAAATTTTTGGTCTATTATATAGTAATTTTGTGCTGCGACAGGGAAAAGTTCAACATAAAACATGATTTGGAAACTCTCCAAAGGTAGGCTTACCAGGCGTCCTAACAAATTGGCGATCCTGTTGAGAAACTATGCTGTAAGAAAAGACAATGATTCCCCGTTTCTTTATTTACCTAAGAGGACAAGTAAGAAGCCATTCATTAGTTGGAAAATGACAGGCATATTTGTCGCAATTGGGTCATACTTATCTTATAGTGAATTCTTCTTAGACTCATATGCGGAATTCACATCAGCGAATGAAGCCAATGACGTACTACCAGTTCAGTTACGTTATAAGTTGACACAATTACCAATTTATCAGAAAATAAACCACTCAACTGGAAGTGACGGTTGGTCAAAACTAGAAACATGGGAGGATTTGGATCACAATATACTCGACAAACAGGATTTTGGTCACAGACACAAGGAAAAGACAAAGGAAGATTCAAGCTCTCCTACCAGCAGTGCACTTTTGTCCCATACCTTAGCAAAGCCAGGAGGATTTCTAATCAAGCCTGTTATTTTTCACCACAAGCAAACAAACGAAGGAGTTAGCATAGTGCATGCAGGATACAGACTTTGTGGGTATCCATTCATAATACACGGTGGAATATTAGCTACAATCTTAAACGAAACCTTCAAGCGAAATGCTGCTCTTTCTAAAGATACTAATTCTAATTACAAAGGGGACTTTAAAGTTGAAAATTTGAGCATATCATACAAATATCCATCGCTAGCTAATCAATTCCTCATAATCAAGACGACGAAGGTTCCTTTAGATGGTGAGAACGATAGGACGATTCGGTTAAAAAGCACTATCGAAAGTGAGAATGGCAAGGTTTTGGTGATGGCTGAGGCCATTTTACATGACACTGGACTTGTAACACAGTCTAAGCGGGGCTCTGTTTTGAGGTATATAGGTATTTGAATATCTTACAATAAAACATGGGAGAGGAGATCGTTCGTTGAGAATCTGGACCTCAGTCTCATCACTCCAACGTAGAAATAATGTGGTGAGAATTGAGATGGCCGAAAAGGAAATCGGCTTTTTTCGTAAAGTTAAAGCTACCCAGCTTAAAGAAGTTTTCTCATGCCTGAAACTGTGACCAAACAGATAGAAGTTATTTCCATAAACGACTCCAATGAAGAGGAGAGCAAACCTACCGTTCCCCATGAAAGGCAAGTTGTTGACGGTGTGATTGCAATCTGGAAAGAAGACCCCAGCACAGAATCTTTAGGCAGTTCAAAGCTCCATGCTCTTCTAAAATCGAGGCATCCAAACTGGACTTTATCGGAGAAGAGAGTCAAGGCATTACTCAAAAAGTTTGGATTAGCTAATTCTTCTAATCAGTATAACTATGCTGGTGAAATAACATCAATCGAGGATCCCCACTTGAAGTTACCTGACAAGGTCAAGGTTATCATGACAAACAAACGAGGGAAGGGGTTGTACGCCAAAACAGCTATCAATAAAGGAGAGCTCATTTGGGAGGAGACGCCATACTTTTTCATTCCACCACTTGCGAACTTGAAACTCATTAAACATGGTAAAGCATGTACGTACTGTGGCAAATTACTTACCAATGCTAGAAGTTCTTCAGGAACATCTATACTCAAAGGGTTGGACTGTACAGGATGCCCGGAAATATGGTGTTCCATTGCATGCAAAAAGGCTGACGGAAATTTCCACTCTACCTTGAAACATTTGACTAAAGGTAACCAAAGGTTGATAAACTCACAAGGATACTTGGAATTGGAAGACTACTGTATTAAAGAACAGTGGAATGCTCTTTTTGCTATCACATTGATAGAAGCTTACATTCTAGAAGATAAAGGGGCCGAGAAGTTAGAGTACTTTAAGTCAATGGCAAGGGTGAGTCAAGACGTCAGATACAAGGCTTTAGAATCATCAGCTGGATCATTTGACAGCTTTGGGGGTGGAGCATTGTTTGTCCAAGAGCAACAAGAGAGTCTATGGAAAGAAGGCTATCAAAAGTTTTCATCTGTATTTCCGAAGTCTATCAAACAGGGGGAGATTGATTTCAAAGAGTTCTTGATGATGTTAGGTTCTTACAATATTAACAATTTGGATTCATGTGTCTTTAGAGTACATTCTCATTTAAATCACGCATGTGATCCGAGTGTTGATGTTCGAACCTCCCCTAATTCAAGACCGGACGGTATAAAGGTTTTCGCCGGTAGGGATATTAAGGCGGGAGAAGAATTGACAACCTCATATGTGAATCCCAGTCATACAGTCCTTCAAAGACAAAGAGAACTCAGATCAAACTGGGGATTCACTTGCACTTGTCAGAAGTGCAAAGACGACACCAAAGTACAACATAGAAAACAGTCTAATGCAGGTTCTGATTCTCAAGATAATAAGACTGACATTAGAAACATGCTTCATGAAGCCAAAAACGAGATTGGGGACGATGGCATAGAGTTACATGTCCCGACGAATATGGACGGCGAAAGAAGGAAATCCGTCAGGTTTGACGAGAAGGTTATAGCTGTCACAGAGTGAGTCATCACAGAAGAGGCCCTTTAAAATAGATAGCATGATTTAATTCACCATCTCTACTGATTTGTATGTCGCGGATTAAGAAGATGCCAATGCGGCGCGGTAGTTCTCTCTAGCTCAAGCCCAGAAAAGGTTCAAATGATTGTTCGAGAAGCGAAAAGGAGACTAAGGAGCCACGTGAAGGCTGAAGTGAAGAGACTACCTTCTGATAGTATCACTTTACAGTCTAAAGCAATACATGAGATGCTAATCAACTTTGAAAAATTCAAGGGAGCCCAGAAGGTAGCTGTATTTATGTCCATGGATTGTGAGGTGCAAACTAACACAGTTATTGAAACATGTTTCCAGCAGCATAAAAATGTGTACCTCCCAAGATGCACCTATAGCGCCATAGATACCGCTTCTTGCAAAAGGAAACAAAATCACCTAGACATGATAATGGTGAACTCATACGAAGAAGTTAAAAATTTGAAACCACGAGGCACATTCAAGTTGTTAGAGCCAGTGGATGGGGTAAATATCCTTCACGAAAGAGTCGGATTAGACATGATTATTATGCCTGGTGTGGCTTTCAATCTGGAAAAGGACAGATTAGGACACGGGGCTGGATTCTACGATGAGTTTTTAAGTGTTTACTTTGCTCAGTTTGGAAAGCTACCATATTTAGTGGGCTTAGGATTAAAAGAACAGATGGTACAGCAAATTCCAGTCGAAGAGCACGATTGGAAGTTGGATTGCATAGTTACCCCTGATCAAATCATCCTGTAAACTAGTCACACTGTACCATAATGCATTAAATAAATAAATCATAGAACCGTCATCAAAATATCAGAAGTTTGGCAACATTACCCTATGTACATACCTATCATACAATTGCTTAACATTCTATCAACACTGACCCAACTATGATATTTGTTGAATAGCGAGGTTCCATCCTTGCCTGCACATTTCATTAGTTCCTTGGGGCCGCCAGGGTGAAAATAAATGTATGGCGTAATATTGAAAACCTTGCCATTAATACTCGTCCAGGCATCATCCAATTTATTGTGTAATCGTAGTTCATTTTTCGTTACTTTCACATACTGTGGAGGAGGTGTCCCAGACGGCACCCCTCTCAAGCTAGTCTTTTGAGTTGAGTTCAAATTAGCCCAATCTAAAGGTGAGTGCCCGGGTTGTAAGACAACTTTCTGTCTTTCTCTAGCTGCCAGACTTGAACTTGAGCTATTTCCAGAGGAAGATCCCGGGGTTAGTGATCCACCTGCTCTTTGAAAGGAGTTGGGAGCAGGGAATAAAGAATTTGATCCCATAACTTTGTAGACGATGTATGATTACGATCTTTTTTTGCACAATCTAAAACAATGCGATTAACTTTAAGCCTATACAAAAAGACGGTTCTTTTAAATAAGGGATTAAGAATAAGCAACAGTGCCTAATAATGACGGACTTGGTTGCCTCTTGGCTTGAGGTCTATATTTATTTTTCAACTCTTTCATAGTACAACATGTATACACTAGTGGTTTCGCATAATACAGCAGCTTTTGTAACCTCCGTAATAATGGAGTCACTGATCCTCCAGTAAGGATTCTTTAAAAGACTGGGTATCTTTTTTAACTTGACATTCACAGTGTCATTCAACCTTGCATTGACTCTTTGTGACAAGTCATCGCTGAAGTAGCTGCTATCCATATCTTGAACGACCAATTCAGAGGGGGTAGTCAAGCCCGAGGGAATGATTTCTTCGATCTTGATACCCTCTGGATCTGCTTGAAAAACAGATGGTCTCCTTCCCATCATATTACTGAACTTCCTACGGAAAGCACCGGGTGGCTCCGGTATATTTTCCTCATTCAAAGAGGGCAATACTTCTGCCTTCTCTGAAGAAGACAAAGCTCTTCCTTTGGAATCTGTGGCAGAAGAACTGGAAGCCGCAGCTTCAGATGAGTTAGAAGACACCACTGAAGCACGCCTATAACGAGTGCTTAGAGCAGACTTATCATTCAAGACAGCATTGTTCTCGTTTTGCTCTTCATTGATAACCTCGTCGAATATTTCAGAACTCAACTTAATAATCATACCCTCTTTATCTTTCACAAAGAGTGGCTTCCTCTTATAGCATTCGTAGTGGCCTTGCGTGTGAGAGCCTTGATGACGGATCATTGCCTTTAACCTGTACTTGTACAGATTGTTATCACTGAACTTAAATCTTTTGAAATGACTTAATAAATCATCAGTTTGGTCAGTTGTGATTGGTGCGTTGTTCAAAAGTTCGGGCGTTTTGATCATGGATGACGACGCAGAGCTCTTTGATGATGAGTTCTTGAGCTTCAATGTTGGAGCAGATGTAATACTTGAGGTTGAATCAGTATCAGTATCCTCATCTCCATCATTATCTTCATTATGGTGATCAAGTCCATCATCACTGGAGTCTTCGATAGCAGCATCCCCACCAGAAACTTCGATATCTTCCCTTTGAACAGATTCATCTTCCATATCGTTTACATCAGTAGTCAAAATCTTAGTATCAGAAGCTCTATCAGCGAACTGGTAGTCATCGTCCTGGGCTGCTAACTGAAACTGCTTCAAATCATCCATGTACTCTTTTCCAATGCTCAAATTTAAGTGATCCCTAAATGACACCCTACAGCTGTTTCTCACTACATTGACACCGTTGAAACTGGACCTTGAGAGATGCAAGCCAAAGATTTTTGGCGGCTTTAAGATCTGATTCTTTCTCAAAACAGTAGAAGTGACTTTGGAAATATCAACATTGTTATTGTTGTAAGTCTTGATGTATTTCTCCACATCTGGAGGTAAATCATCATTGATACAGAATTTGGAATCGTTATAGTATTTGCTCAATTGTTCTATCATTTTTGATTCTTTGTCGCCGAGCTGGCGGGTCTGCTTTTGGGATAAATAAGTTTCATTGCTTAGGATAAACTTGATTCTACATCTCAAACATTGATAGTCATCAATTGACTCACTCTCATTTTCGTTCAACAATGATTCTAAATTGCTGGAGACCAGTTCAGGAGCGTGCAAAGTGAGCATTAAGAATTGCAGGAAATTTGGTTTAGATACCCCTTTGCAATTGAGGCAGTTCATTTGCGTTAGCACCAAACCATTCAAAGGGAATTCTGGAAACTCGATGAGTATGAGACTTGATAATAGCACTTCGTTACTCGAAAAAGATGCTTTAGGTTTTTCGGTAGTTTCTGGTTCTGTGAAATAGCCAGGCGTCAAGTCATCAGCTATCAAAAGATTCATCAAGTTCTTGAATTTTTTGGTTATCCTTAGATATTCGTTCTCCAAAGTTTCATTGATTAGCTGTGTAAGCTCATGTGCATCGTGTTGACTTCTTGAGATCTTAGCATTAAAGATACTCTCCAAGTCGTGTAAAAATGTCCATACTGAGATTGTACGTGATGTCATCTGAGTACTTTGTAATTTCTTGAGGATCTTGGCCAATGATAAGTGTAAGGTAATGTTGAAATGTGACTCGATTTTCTTAAATTTAGGGTTGGAATTCTTAATCGATTCAATCTTGTCAATGTCAATATGGTGTTCAGAAATGAAATTCTCAAGGTCCTGAAAGGACAATATAAACTTGTTTAGGTATTCAGTAAGGCCAGGAAGTGCCAGATATGCTTGAATGGAACTGTTGGCAAAGCAGTCATTTCTCATGTTTATAAGGCCTGTAGTATACTTATCCGGTCTTTTGGTGAACATGTTGTCTGTCTCTTTTGGAGGGAAAATGCTTGGAAATAAAATATATGTAAGTAAGGCAACTGGTGAAAGATATGCTGCAACTGTCAACAATCTATGATTGAAATTGTTCGATTGTGCTGGAGAAGTTGCAGATTCGATGGGTCTATTATTAATGAGATTTACCAATTGATTAAACAATTCCATGAGCTAGCAGCAATGTACACTACTGCAACCAAAGAAATTAGCCAGGCCTTATTTATATAGGTACGTTTCAACTTAAAGAGTGAACGGCGACCTATCAAAAATATTGATTTGAAATAGTGAGACGAAATAATGAGGAAGAGTTTTGAGGCTCCCCTTTTTGGAAGCTTCCTTATCCGGGGAAACTATCCGGGGAAAAAGAGATCTGAGCTTAGATATGTAGATTCATCCACACAAAGAATTCATAAAGAGGCACTTTGTTTAGATATAATCTCACGGCTCAAGTATTTATATTATTTTAGCTCTCGAGCACGTTGGTGGTGCTCGGTGCATGGTCCCGATAAAGCCAGTGGGGTCACGCGATAAATTGTGACAAATTAGCCCATCTGTCAGAATCTCTACAGGACGCCAATTATTGTGCAAGTCTTCACAAATACACATCGAATCCTTAGTTTGTAGAAGTCAACCCTCTCGTTGTCAGCAATGCGGGCCCCTTCGCCGTTTGGTGGCTAGCTGCAATCCACAATGGCTGGAAAAATTCGCGATACATTTTCATCACTAGCACCCTTGAACCCCTGAAAGAATTACTTCCCCCAGCAAGCTGAAAGATGAAGTTCAGTCACTCTTTACAATTCAACGCTGTACCGGAATGGTCGCTGAAATATATTGCATACACCACTTTGAAGAAATTAATCTACTCGTTACAGAGGGAACAATTAAGGTACACCAACGTTGAAGATGAAGAGTCAAGTCACTTGATGAACAATGAGTACCTTGCATCCAAGGATCCTGGCACTGTGTTTAAGGCTGCCCTAGACTCTGAATTGTCGAAAATAGACGAGTTTTACAAGCGTCAGGAGAAGTTCATCTTGAATAATCTCGACAGCTTGGTACAAGATATTGAAGATTTCGAAAATGACGTTGAAGTAGGCCGCAAGGACAGCGGAGAATTCAGTAATTTCAGTTTAGATCCCCAGAACAGCAATCAAAGTGACCCCCTCACTGCCACTATCAATCAGGCAGATCTTAGTCGAGGTATACAAAGAAGAGCTCAGTCTGTTTATGAAGATGTTGATCCTTCTGAAAATACCGAAGACGATAATACAAGGGGAGAAGATATGGTTCACACAAAGTCCATAGACAACTATTTGAAATCACCCAAAAGTCCTGGATTGTGGAACACTGATAACTTGCCACCTCAACTTTTGTTGTTGAGCGAGACAAGGATCTTACTTAGGAAGCGGGTCATCGGATTGTATACGACTTTATCTGAATTGAAGTCTTTCATCGAGTTAAATAAAACGGGGTTCAAAAAGGCATTGAAAAAGTTCGACAAATCGTTGAATACAAACATCAAGGACGCTTTCATGAACGATTTAGCTACCAGAAGCTACATGTTTCAGGAGGCTACATTGCAAAACATGGAATCCAAATTAGAGTCGGTGATTCAGTTGTACCAAATTATTTGCAATCACAGTGATCTCGAAACCGCGAGGGCAGAATTATCTATTCACTTGAGAGAGCATGTTGTGTGGGAGCGTAACACGGTATGGAGAGATATGATCGGAATGGAAAGAAAAAATTATGCTGCCAATAGTAGTGATACTAAAAAGACTTCAACAACTGTCCAGTCCTTCAACTTGTCTTACAAAAACCCTGCAATATTAAAGATTTTGGCTATTATACTTGTTACACTTATATTACTTAATGTTAGCATCTTCGAAGATCCCTTGCAGGAAAACTGTTTTGCATTGGTCGTTTGTGCTTCTTTGTTATGGGCCACTGAATCCATCCCACTTTTCGTAACTTCCCTTTTGATTCCATTATTGATAATTACTTTGGGTGTCTTGAAAAATGATGATGGGTCTGAGATGGATGCAGCGGAATCTTCAAAGTATATCTTGGGTACCATGTGGAACTCAGTTATCTTATTGTTATTGGGAGGTTTTACATTGGCAGCGGCTCTTTCGAAGTACCATATTGCCAAGACAATATCAACTGAAGTGTTGAGCAGGGCTGGAACTAATCCCTCTGTGGTTTTATTAACTGTGATGGGAATAGCACTTTTTGCATCCATGTGGGTTTCAAATGTGGCTGCCCCTGTTTTGTGCTTTTCTTTAATTCAACCTCTCTTGAGAACATTACCAAAGGATTCGAATTTCAAGAAGGCCTTGATTTTGGGTATTGCGTTGGCCTCAAATGTTGGCGGTATGGCATCCCCAATAGCCTCACCTCAAAACATGATTGCGATAGAAGCCATGGATCCTCAACCAAGTTGGGGCCAATGGTTTGTCATCGCAACTCCCGTGTGCTTAATATCATTGTTGTTAATTTGGGTCTTCCTTCTCATTACTTTTAATTGCAGCAAAAACACCAAATTAGTGTCAATTAGAACAGTTGACGATAAATTTACTTTAATCCAGTGGTACATTATAAGCGTGTCAATTGGGACCATCATTTTGTGGTGCGTGGCATCAAAGTTGGAAGGATTATTCGGCGAGATGGGAATCATCTCCCTTTTACCTATTATTTTGTTCTTCGGTCCAGGTCTATTAAACACAGAGGATTTCAATAACTACCCTTGGAACATTGTGATTTTGGCTATGGGTGGTACTGCATTAGGGAAGGCTGTTTCCTCCTCTGGGTTGTTGTCAACTATTGCTGTTGGAATCAGACACCAGGTTCAAGACCTTTCATTATTTGGAATCGCTTTGACGTTTGGTTTATTGATTTTGATTATGGCAACTTTCGTGAGTCATACCGTTGCTGCTTTGATCACTGTGCCGTTGGTTTCAGAAATTGGTAATGCCTTGCCAGACCCTCATCCAAGGTTGTTGATTATGTTGACTGCACTTTTGTGTTCAAGCGCTATGGGATTACCAACTTCAGGGTTCCCTAATGTTACAGCCATCTGCATGACTGATGAATTTGGCAAGCCTTATTTAAATGTCGGGACCTTTATAACTAGAGGGGTTCCAAGTTCGTTGATCGCATACTTTGTGGTCATCACTGTCGGATTCGCAACTATGAGGTTGATCAACTTCTAATTACATATATATATATTCTTTTAATTTACCATGTGCAATATTACAAAAAATGAATCTCTTTTAAACATATATTGAACATTGAAATATTAAACATTAAGGGAAGTTCTTTTGAAACGATTAAATAAACCGTACTAATAACGAAGGGTAAAAAAGAATGTTGTTTAACCCACTACACATCAACAGAAACCAAGTTAGACAGCAGTGTCACCGCTTGGTCTTGGGGTGGTAGAAACCTTTTCACTGGTTTTAGAATGCACCAATCTGCTAAAGAATCCTTCATCAATTTCCTTGGTATTGAGGAAGGTCAAGGCAGTTGGAATTACGGCAAAAGTCAACACATCAAGGATACCGTAAAAGACAGCTTCACTGTCTGGTTGGATTGTGTTACCACCGTCACTTAAACCCCAACAGATAGGGTATAAGACCAAAAGCACTAATTGGAAGAGAATAAAACCAATAGCTACCTTGTTTGTCTCAGGTGTTTTTAACTTCTTGATACTCGAGTTGGTTAATAACGCAATAGTGAATAATTCTGCAGTGGCTGCAAAAGTGAAATAACCCCACTTGTAAGTTGATTTGATCAATGAACCGATCAATAAAGCTAACACGAAGATTTCAATTGTCAAGACTTTTGCAATCAAAGTGCTGAATAATCCAAATAACTTGGACAATAAATCGCCTTGGCTATCATACTTCAACTCAATAGAAGAGGTGGAAATTTCCATAGCTAACAAGGCAAAAGGCCAGCCTAAAAACCAGCCAATGTACTTGACGTAAAAGACTTGTCTTACTCCCAAACCGGCATCAGTAGTGACATGTTGAAATTCCACTGGAGTTGATGTCCAACCTAAATTGGAGGCATAGGTAAAATAAGTGTATGCAAAAATCGCGTTGGTAAATAATGGAACCAAAATTAAAGACTTCCTAATGGAGTGGGTTTGACTCGAAGTAAAGGCAAATAAGGCAGCATGTCCTAAGGAAAAGAGTGCAAACACAGAGAATGCAGCCCACAACCAATCAGAACCATGGTCGGTTAAGTGTATATCGATACCGGAAGAAGGAGGATTGATATTAATAGCGTCGTTACCCCTGATAATTAAATTTGTGACAGAAACCATGATAAGTGTAATGCTAGATTTGAACTGTTTGAGTGCTGATCGAAAAATAGGGGTGGAGGCTGGTGTATTTATATTGGTAATGATGAGGATGACCAAAGGATCATGCTATAAGTGTATCAGGTCATGATTGGAAACAATAGAAAGTCTAATAGAACACGGCAACACCGGATGGAAGATTAAGGTGGAAAACTGGAGAAAAGACAAATAGAATACGTGACTGCACGGCTTAAGAGGATAAGAGTGATTTATGGCTGCAAAACGGAAAGTCAGGAACTTCTCAGACAAATGATCAGCCACACCCGAATTCGGATACAAAAACAGAAACCCAAACGGCGAGGTATTTTTGCACGACTGCAATTGGGTGACACCGAAAACATTGACACATGATGTTCAAGGGGAAGGATGGATTATCGGAGGTATTCTAGCAAATTGTATCTACATAAATATACCAATTCAATACCCATTTCCCATCACCCGTCGCCCATAGCAACCTAGAGGGCATGATGGTCAAGAGAAAATCTTAAAAGTCAGTTTTAACAAAGAGGAAATAATAGTGAGCTAACTGCATTGTGTTGTCACCCCATGTCTAAAATCCTGTAATTCCGTATGTAACTAAAAGGGAAAGTACAACTTTGACTTGTGCAAAATTGGTAATCAACCAATTGCGACCGGTTGGCCAGACTTCAATCGGTTGATTGTTTCCTCATTGATGTCCCCAGAAGCACCGCAGATTTTGCATTTCAATCTCTTGGAGAAATAAAATGGCAACACTGGTATAAAAAAGAGGGTCACACAGTTAATGGTTCTGATAGCTAAAGCGGATTGATTGTGGCAGTTGGAACAATAGCACTGAATGTGACCCACATCCTTGAGTGGTTTGTTAAACTCCTTGAAACCGATGAGAAAGAACATGCAATCCATTGAGTGTAATTTTTGTAGTTGTGGTCTGATACAAATGCTTTTATCTGAAACAAGCTTGGCTTAGTTCGGTTTTGTGAGGTTGCGCAGTCTTCCTGTTTGCGATGATAGCCATCGGGATGTACACGACACCAATTCCACAAACACCAGCCAATAACTAGCTTAGTTGACGAATAAGACGACTTGTGGGGTGTGGAAGCCGTAATGGAAGAGAGATGCCTACGTGCAAGATTTCTCCACAACGGGCTGAATGTCCATTAACTAGACTTTTGCGGCATAAAGGTGTGTAATCAAGAGGGTCGTGTCCTCACACAGAATCATTTCTCAGAAACCTTCGTTTGAATTCCAATCGATCTTGCCTCCTATATCTTCTTCTCCTGCAAATTGCAATAAGATTGTGGAATATTCACTCATATACTAAGGTACCCCTCATTTAACCCGGTAGAAGTATCACTTATCTTTGAAGGTTTCATCGAGTCTCCAAAAGCAACAATTACCCCTATTGTATACGACCGTCGATGCCACCATCAGCGAACTCAAACAACCAACTCAACAAGTCCTTTTGGTCACAAATAATTATATTGGGCAAAACCCAGCAGTTCTACTGGTTTTTAGGCCACTTCTTCACCCTTGTCTTCTTCACACTAAACCTCATAGAATCAGTGTTTTCCTCATCGTTAAAGTACTATCGATTTTGCCTCATTAATATCATTATTACCTACATCATCGTGGTGAAACAGATTCATTTCAAGAGTAAGTCGTCCTTTAAAAACATCAAGTACAGGACTTTCTCACATGACGAAAACCTTCAGTACTTATTCTTGTCAATTTGGTTCTACCTTGCCAGCTTTAAATTAGGTAAAGTCACGGGGGCCTTATACTCATTCACCATATATTCTTTATTCCATTTCCTTAACTACTTCCAGAATAACTTGTTGCAATACTTCCCATTGAGCTTATCGAAACAACAGCTTATCAATAGTTCCATCAATAAGTTCAGCACCAATTTCAATCAGTATGCCTTGATGATGGCCTCCAATAGTGAAATTTTCATCCTCTTCAGTCTTGTTTTGACGTTTCCATTGCTTCTTCTTAGGTTGTTCAGCCAGTTCACGTTAGTGGTCGTTCACGTTTTAACTATTGGTATTGTGTCTGCTTTTTTGAAGCTTAGATACAACAATCATGTCTTTACTAAACAAATTGTGGACCAGTATGACTTAAAGGTCCAACAAACTTTGGCGTCTGTTCCTTTGTTGTCCCAATTTCAACCCACTTATTTGGGCTTAAAGCACAATGTGTTGGCTGTTTTGAGCCACGTCTCGGTGTCGAGGCCCGAAAAGTCTCAGTGAAAAATACTTTTGTATCATTTTTATAGAGCAATACACTTTGCAAGAGTTATTTATATTGTCCTCAATAATATCTACAGTAGTGATACGACAATCTTGAAGACACGAGTTCACTATGGCGTCCTCCAGCATGAAGAAGATAGCTGCGGCTAATACTCGGAAACTTTATGAATTGCACATCATCAGTGGTGTCATCTTATCCTTGTCGCTTCTAGTGATCATATTATTCAGAAGACCCGCTAGTTGGAAATACTTCATTTTCTTCAATTTACCCTTAGCCGGATGTCAGTATGTCATTGAGAAGTCAGCTAGACCTAAGTACAAATACGACAACGTAGGGCAATATGATAAGCTAGCCACTAGTGGAATAGACTTGACTCAGTCAGGCTTAACTGAGTACATGTCTGATGTTATCTACATATCCTGGGGGTTGGACCTTCTCACGATCATATTGGGGACATTGAAAGTATGGTACCTTTTTTTGGTGGTGCCCGGATTTGCTATCTTCAAGGTATCTGGGTTTATAAAGGCTTTCTTCCCAAAAAATGATTCTGCTGGCGCTGCACCTGCTTCTGGACAAGAGAAACCAGAGAAGAGTAAAAGGCAACAAAAGTTGGAGAAGAATGGAAGAAGAAAAGTTGTAAGATAGTATCTGTTTAGCATAGACATTTCGTATACATGTAATCAATCGTCCCACAACAATTTTGCAGATCTTCAATGCGAGTAAAGTGGAAAAAATGAAATATCTGAGTTACTCATGTTCAAGAGATCCCTTTCTTCGTTTAGTGTTAAGATGTCCCTGTCGTCCTTTACTATCATGAATACTTCTATTACTAAATCGGCAGTCAACGGACCTGTCGAGAACAAAATTATTGCCAAATTGTTAACTTTGGATCCAGTGACCTTGTCCATTTATAATGATTCCCACAAGCATTCCCATCATCAAAGTATGCTTACAGCTGATAACACAGTTGAAAGCCACTTTAGAATAGACATAGTCAGTGAGCAGTTCAAAGGGAAGAACCAACCAAATAGACACAGAATGATCTATGGTTTGCTAAAAGAAGAGATTGAAGTAGATAAAGTTCACGCTTTACAGTTAAAGACCAAAACTCCTGAAGAAGCGGGTCACAAAAGTGAAGCGGTTGAATGTGGGCATACACATAGTCATAGCGATGATGATCATGGCCATAGCCATGGACATACGCATAGCCATTAAAAGAGCTTCGCAAATATATTGAGCCAATGACAAGAGCTGTTATGAAACGTTTATTTGATTAAATGTACTTCTGGACATAAATAACGATGTATCTGAAAGCATATATTGAAACAATCAATCTCTATCTACCATTACTTCTTGGACAGTAGCATTCTTTGCAACTAATTCCACTATTCTTCTAATCACCGGTAACGTCAACCATGCTGGCACGTAAGCTTCAACTCTCGAGAAAGGTCTTAAACTAACAGTTCTGAATGGGTCGTGGAAGTATCCATCTGTGCTAACTACCTCGAACAAATCTTGCCCAGCATCAGTGGATTTAACTCTATCAGCAACCGCTTGTAAGACTTCTGGTGATATAGGAGTTTCGTAATCAGCGATAAAGTATTGACTGATCAATTTCTGAATTTGAGCAGGCCTCAAAGCATAACAGATCTCATAAATTATTTCGATATCTTCCGGAGTATTCTTTTTGATTTGTAATAACTTAGCGGCTTGGAACAAGTGGCACAAGTAACCAGAAGCTTCTTGTATCTCATGCCCTTTACACCATTCTTCCAACCTTGTGAGATTGTAGTTTAGTTGTAAACCTCTCTTCCAAGATAAAAAGTTTCTTCTCATTATCAAATCGTTGAAGCATAATGCATCGATGAATCTTAACAACTCGATAATGACTTCATTCATCACTTCGTGCTCGATAAAGTATGACTTCATTGACCAATACACTGAATTGAAAAATGTTAATATATCATCCATCTTGTAATGGCTCGTGGGTGAAAAGACTTTGGACAAAAATGGTGAGCTTTCTGGGGCCATATATCCTGGTAAAGATTGTGACAAGATGACAGCAGCAACGGCCTTCTTTTCCAAGTCCTTTTCCATTTTCTTCATCCACATGTTGTAAATATTGTAGCTCAAACTTTCAAAGTCTTCCTTGACAACAGCAATGAGTTTGAGGTACTCCTCAAATTCTTCTTCACTCATTTCAAAACTTAAGGTATCATTGGACAATATCGTTTGTTGAGCATAAGACACAAACGAATATAATTCATGTGTATTACTTAACCAGAATGCACCATTGGAAATGACATCTTCTCCTTTCAAGTTCGAAACGATAATCTGAATGGTGGCCAAAACCTCACCTAAGAACTCTTCACTCTCTTTGGTCAAGCCTAATCTCCACATATCACTTAAGATGATTATAATTATCCTGGCTGGGAACAAAATCTCCTTTCTAGTGAAATCTGAAGCAACACTTGCAGGAGGAATTTTGAGGTTCTTTAGTAAACCTTCCACGACTTCACGATGCAACTGTCTTGAGTTTCTCAAGAGTCTGAATAACTCGTCATTGATATCATCGATGTTGGTTTCTTGTTCATTGCTTACAGCGATCACTGAGACAGGTCTTGCTCCCGATCCATTAGAGTCGTAGTGAGTACCATTGACGATACTACTTTGGCGCTTGGTGTTGATGCCTCTATTCTTTGCCGCATTCAATTGTGGCAAGTTGATCTGTTGATTTTGTAAGACAGATAACTCATTCTTCAATTGATCAATGTGGCTCTTCAAGTCAGTTTCAATGGTATCGCGCTTCATTAAGTCTTCTTTGGCTTTTTGAAGATCCTCCAAATTCTTTGCTACCTCTTGTTTCAAATTGGCCTGCTCTTTGGTTAACTCTTCAATTTTAATCTCTGCCATGGTATAATCGTTTCTTATTTGTCCCAATTCTTCATTGAGTTTCACGATTTCCACTTGATGCATCTCATCCTTCTTATCAAACTTGGAGTTGAATTCTAACTCTTTGGATTTCAAAGCTTCCTGTGACTTGGAAGAGTGGTCCAAAAGGTTTTTCAAGTTTGTGATTTCGGCTATCATGCTCTTGTTGTCTTGAATCTTTGATGTCAATGACTGGGTCAATTCAATCACTTTGTTCTCTAACTTGTATGAGACCTCCTTTAAGTGAGTGGCCGATTTGGCCTCAACCCGTAAAGCTTGTAGCTCTTTGCCAGCTAATTTTCTCCTTATCAATGACTGAATCAAAACAGCTGATTTCTGTTTCTTATTATAGCCCCTACGTACTTGTAAACCTCTCCATGACTTTTGTAAGACAACAGCCGATTTTTCGGTTTTAAGACCCAAAAGGTTTTGTCTAGCCTTGAAGCCTCTCCATGATTTTTGCAAAACAATGATACTTTGTAACGATTGGTTGATTGACTTTCTTGACTGTGAACCTCTGATTAAGGTCTGTATCATGATGGCAGCTGCGGCTTCCCTCTCATGTTTTATTTTCAATCTAGCGATGAAGCCTCTGATCAAAGATTGGATACTAATGGTGCTGTATCTGATGTCTTGGTACTTCCTTTGTTGCAAATGTCTCTTGATATTCTTTTGAATCATAACACCCGAGTTGAACAACTTGTCCGCCCTGAGCTTTTCGAATTGAGCCAACATACCAGCCTTGAAAAAAATTTTCGTATTACCCAACTGATATTTGGACTTATCAGGTAAGTTAGTACTCAATATCTGCGAGCATAATCCACTTACTGAGTCTTTTGTTGTTTCACCACTCATGACCTTGATCCAATCACTGGATGGGACCAAGATGTGATACCTATCTGCAAATTCAACATATGTCCAACGACTTGGGAACCCAGCACATGATATACGGATGGTCTCCAAAACACCACATGCTCTTAATTGAGACAACACCATCAATGAGTCGAACTCCCACGCTTTCTTCAATTCATTGGGTTTTATACATCTAATGTAATGGACATTTGTTGAATTGATGGTTTTCATCAACTCAATCAATGAGTTTTTGAATATGGAACCCAAGGTTGGTTTTTTGTTGGCGATTGATTTCTTAGCTAAAGAAGTATTGCCAGTGGTGCTGCTCGAGCCGCTGCTCAAAATTAACGCATTCTTTTCAATGATAGCCAAAACTTCTTTCAAAAGCTCATTTTCACTATTTTTCAATACTTCCAAATGACCTTCACCAACAGTATCCCTATTCTTTTCAATGAACCCTTCCACATCATAAGCCACATCCAAGGCATAATGGCTGACAATAAATTTAGATTGACCAAATCTTGGTTTCTTGAAGACTTTATTGGTAGGTTCTTTGTTCAAAGTTTGATACATTTTTTCAATCAATGACTGATCAGAACCAGCTGGTAATCTTGATTCTTCGTCCAACAACGATAATATACCCAATTTATTTTCAATTAAATTGATACAAGGCTGGTTGTCAGAGAAGTCAATGAACGACCATTCGATCTCTTCCTTAACATATTCTTCTTGTTCTAACTTAAAGACATGCTGATTGAACTCCTGTTGCAACTTTTCATTGGCATAATTGATACAGAATTGCTCGAATGAGTTCTTCTCGAAATGTTCAAACCCATAAATATCCAACACTCCAATGAACGAGTTGATATCGTCTATGATATCAGGAGGACATAAATCACCGTTGATGTAATCCACCAACCAATCAAAAAGTGCTGAATAAATATACTTAGCAAAAGAATCCCTTGCAACCAATGCCTGTTTGTAATTTAAATTGGACGTGATTTTTTCCGACCTTGTGGTTATTTGTCTTTTAACACACCATTTGCTGAAGTTCATAGCATCTATTCCCAATAATTCACATGCTTTGACCAAGTTTGGCTCATCAGATGACAAATGGGCATCATTTCTTGATGGGGAAATTTCAATATTACCGATATGCAATAAGGCAGCCAAAACTTTGAAAATTTCAAACTGCTTGTTGACATCAATCCCAATCAAACTCAAGGCATCTTTAGTAATACCAAACTCCTTCTTGTCATCTGTTCCCTCTAGATGAGAGGCATCACCCTGACTAGTATAGTTATAGTCATCGGGTGATGACAAATTCAATTTTAACTTGTCATCTTCATTCAAACCAGCCAATAACTGGTAGAAGATATGGTAGTTTCTCTCATTCTTTGGTTGGAAAACCAATCTACTTCTTTCCAATAAGTATGTTCTGATTCTTGCACCAATGATTGAGGTAGATTCGTTGAAAAGGATCTCCAAGTATTTACCAAAACGAGAAGAATTGTCATTTCTAGTAGTCTTTGCATTACCAAAAGCTTCCATTATTGGATTTGTAGCTAATATTTGTTTCTCAACTTGACTCATGTCATGATGTTGAGAGCCGGTACCAGATATGGAGTTTCCCGATCCTGCCGTTGACGATAAATCAGCACTTTCTCCTTCTTTTTCAACATCGGTTTCTACTGAGGCAAAATACCTCATGATGTACTTGGCACTAACTGTTTTACCGGCACCGGATTCACCACTGACAACGATTGTTTGATTCTTATTATCACGTCTCATACACTTATAGGCTTCTTCGGCAACGGCAAACAAGTGGGGATCCAACTCGCCTCTTGTCTTACCATTATATGCTTGTATAATGTCTTGACTGTAAAGGGAATCGATTCTTTGAAATGGGTTTGTAGCAATTAACACAATTCCTGAGTAGGTGTAAATATTCAATTGACTGTATCTCACTTTGATGGCATGTAACACCGCTGGCTCATTAAGGTAGGATAAGGACGTCAAATCCTCAGACGCTTCCAATATAGGAGGATTCCTCAAGGGGAAACCGGGATTCTCCTCATTCAAGGAATCGGTTACTTCTGTAACAGATTCCTCAGGATTAGTGTCAATACTAAGCTGCACTTCATATTTATCTTTCTTTGGAGCAGTAGACTTGACAGTAACACTGATCCATCCTAATTTCTCATCGGGGTACCAACACTTGGTGCCCACATCATAAGCGACAACCATTTAGTCACAGTACTGTGTTCTGTACTATATCCTTACACACTAAGCACTTTGTTCAACTCGGGTATCGAATCAGACTGGTACTATGCTGGGAACGGGTATGGTATTCTTTCCAATACTAATGGTTTTACTGGAAACCTATTTTATCCTTTCAATTGATGGTTAAAATGGTTTCAAAAGATGTGATAAAGGTGTGTGTGTTGTTGTTTTAGATTTTTGATCTCATAAAAATTTTCTCACTCGACGCGTAAACTGATTTGTCCCGCACACGACCGAATTATTTATCAGTGTTCGTAGCCGTGTTGAACTTCCACATGCACTATTCCGTGGTGGACACGATATATTGACAACATCATACAATGCATCGATCAAAGAACAATCGAAGGCATAGCGATTCTACATATGATTATAAAATAAGTGTCTAACAACTTCACAAACTGTCGTTGCATTGGCAACTGGATTTTACTCTACAACTTGAAAGCAGGAGGTTCAAGACCTTGATAAACCGAGTCAAAAAGCTTATCTCCTGGAACGTACCTATTCTGGAACCGGGTGTCGATGAACAGATCGTTCAATTGGTCAATTGAAGACACCCCTAATAATCTCATATTCATAATCATTTCATCTTTCAAGATTTGAATAGCCTTGAACACACCATCGTCACCGTACGATGACATAGCATACAAGAAAGGTCTGCCAATTCCAACACCTTTGGCTCCCAAGCAGATAGCCTTCAAGATATCACTGGCTCTTCGAACACCTCCATCAATGTAAATCTCTAGCTTGTCCAATAGCTTTTTCTCCTTCAATATTGGATGCAATTCTGACAACACATCGATGGGGGGTCTACTAAATTCCAATTGCCTACCACCATGATTGCTCAAAACAATTCCATCAAGCCCGTATTCAATTGACTTCAAGCTGTCTTCAACGGTCTGAATTCCTTTCAAGATAATGGGCATCTTTGTAATGGATCTGAACCATTCAATGTCCTTCCAAGACAAAGAAGTATCAATGAAGGAGGAAATGGCTCTGGCAGCCCCTTGTGATCTATCAGCATCATCACCTTCTCCCTGGACATGACTGAGATCCTCGAAATTCTTCGATCTCATGTCCTTCTCTCTTCTTCCCAATTGAGGGGCATCAACCGTTATAAAAAGACCCTTGATACCTCTGGTTTCGGCATGTTGCACAATATTTTTGGTGATTTCCTTGTCAGAATTGACATACAACTGTAACCATTGTGTTTGTTCATCGATAGCTTCATCAACAATCTCGTCAAAAGAACAAGATGCCAAAGTAGGAATCATTTGAATAACGTTTTGTTTTGCAGCAGATCTGGTTAACACTTTTTCCCCATCGGGGTGACCCAATTTTCCGAGAGCGGTAGCTGTAATGTATAAGGGAGCATCCACCTTCGTACCCAACATTGTAGTTGACAAGTCAATGGTTGAAACATCAACTAAAATTCGAGGCTTGAAGAAGTAGTGATGGTACGCCAAATGATTGGATCTCAATGTGATTTCGTCATCACAGCCACTAGAGTAATAGGCCCAAGCAACTTTATCCATGACGTGTCTAGCAACAAACTCGAAATCGTTCAAGTTGTAGACCTGGGCTAAGTCCGGTTTGGCTTTAAGGTATTTCCTTCTGTTCAATTCGTATTCATCAGGAGGGTCGTCTGGATCATCGTCATACTCATCCTCTTCCTCATTGGCCGATACAGCAGATGTGACAAGATCCGACGGAATTGGAAAGTCAATAGCCTTCTTGTCTTCTTGTTCGTCATACTCAACATCAAACTCGTCTACCACATCAGGGTCATGGTCACTAACTTGTGTATCATGTAAACCTTGTACCGGCTGGTCCGGTTGAGCAGTGGTTCTTTCAGTCTCTTGAGATGCTCCTTCGCGTGGAATCTGTCTTTTGGGCTTAGGCTTGGGCTTGCTTGAAAGATCAACCTCCCCTTTAAAACATTGGGGCGGAAGGTACTTAGTTAAAGTATCGGACGGATGAATTGGATCAAATGCTTTAGTGGCGTCTTTCCCTGCATATTTTAAGATGATGGCAGAGCCCCCAGGATGTTCTGGAATGAAGTCAGTAACATCGTAAGCTTTGCCATGGATAATCACCCAGCAATCATTTTTAGTATTGTGCTTTGACACTTCAGAATATTCAACTGTCATCACAATTGTTTTTTAAAGGGACCCTTGGAAGTACAATAAAAAAATCGGCTTGCTACCAAAATGGAGATATCAGTAGTTCAGAAAGAAAGCGATGTGTCAAAATGTAGCTATCCAATTATCTCAATGTTTAATCAAATCCTTTGGGTGTGGGGAGTGGCGGGGCACGACTTTTAAGGGTGATAAGAGAGCGATGTGTGTAAGTCTAAAAATGGCAACATTTTTTACTTTTGCCTATCACTTTCCTAGGGGGTTGGAAATTACTGCGATAGTGCCGACTGGCAGGTTCTGTTTCGGTGATGCGTCAATAGCGGTGAAGGAAGTGCTGCATCGCAAATGTAGAGAAACCAGGCCATAAAATAAGTTGTCCCGAATGCAACACTGAGAATAAATAATTGTAGTTTTAGCAGATATATTCCATTGACGATTTCAGTAAACGCTCTTCACTCATCAACAAACTGAAAAGTGCTTATCCAAGACGGTGCTTTTATTGCGATCACTCGGCTTTGAGTGGCCCTTCTTTCTTCGTGTCAAAGTTTGGCTTACCCTGAAAAACAAGATGCCAAACGGAAATACACTTTAAAATGTTGTAGCCAATTTTCCACGGGGTACACCCGAGTGGCTGTCTTATTGCCAGGATATGCACTTAAATCAAAGCCACAGATTTGTGGGAAGACAATAAAAACACAGAGATTGGGAGCTCTCAGACCCGTAGTACAAAAGTACTTCGCAATTACACAGCTGTATTCTATAGAGTACACAATATCTTGTAGTAGTTGGATAAGACTATACAAGGACACGTATTCTGTAATTTCGGCTCGACGTAGTAAAGTGAGCTCTGGCAAATAGAAGTTGTCGCTGACCCGGCCTAGAAATCAAGCGTCACTATTCTAACGATTTTAATGAGTACACGACCCATTCTTTAAAAATTTTCTCCTTCTCAAACTTTAAAGCAAAACTGACCAAGTGATCAAATTTAGTTCAAAATATTATTACATTTTTGAGAAAGAACAATAAGGTCCTACGTTGAAGGAACTCGTTAAACGATATACAGAACACTGTGCCATCTAGGTCTAGTCTACGGTTTGTTCAGCTGCGTTATTGTGGTGTGTTACGTCTGTGTGCCTGTATCTGGCTTGTTCTACTGGTGCTAGCCTCCATTCTCATCAACACCTCCTGTCTTTCAAAAAGTAGCGTTAGATTTCACTGCTAGTGCAATAGTCTGGTTCTGGTGATTTCAAAGTCATTCTAGCTCTACCGCTGTTGGATATTGTTTATTACTCGGGACTCATCAGTCAGACAAAACAACTGGTCAGGTATCTTTCGATAGTAACGTACCGGAGGAATGGTACTTATCAACGGGATAAAGTATGCATGTGAAAGGTGTATCAGGGGCCATAGAGTTACCACTTGTACTCATACTGATCAACCTTTGACCAAAATCAAACCTAAGGGGAGACCTGCGTCTCAATGTCAACATTGCAGAGACCAAAGAAAGCTCAAGTCTTTGCATATAAACTGCTCCTGTGGGAAGAAAGCTGAGCACTCCGCCAACTGTCATAAGAATCCAAATGGGTGCGTTTGTTATCAAACTCATAAAATGAAAGCATTGGAAAAAACGAAGAAGAAGGACTCGAAGTTGCTTCCGAAGGACTCAAATGATTTTGTTAAGGATTTCAGCCCCGACTCCGATCATAGGCTGTATTATAAGGTCACGAGCAAGTCACATCCAAGCACTGTAGATGCTACTGGTGTTACTTTCAGACTACCAGAGGAAAAAATGGAATTTAATAGTGACTTGTTTGAGATGTTGAATTCAAAAAATGACTTGTCCCTTAATTCACCCGATTACAAACAAAGTTTGGACTTTCCTTTATTTCCTTTGATTGGCTCACAAAGTTTTGATAATGAAAACATGCCTTTAAGTAGCATTCCAGACTCGCTGGAGTCGTCGGTACCACCAGAACCGATTCCTCAAATGGTGAGCGATTCAGTACCACTGGATTCAGTACCACTGGATAACATGGGAGACTTCAAGGAGTTTTTACAGATACAGGATTTGAATGGCAATGATTCCGGCGATTCGAAGTCCACACCTGGGTCCTTGAATGGTGGAAAATTCGTAACGGCCAAAAATGATTCCAGTTTCTTCAATACCAGCTCAAACATATCAGGAAGCAACGTTACTTCCAATTCCAGTACCAATAGTTCTGCCCCAGTTGCTGATCCTTACATGAAGCTTTTCTTTTCTGATCAGACGGCCAACAACTCCACGTCGGTATCGAACAGCACATCCTTCACGAGGTCTCATTCATTCAAGAATCGACCTTCTTCCGTCCTATCTTTGAACTCAACTGTGTCAAACGAGTCAAAACCTGACAACAGATTTGATTCCAAACTTGATACTAAGGTTGACTCCAAGCTTGAATCATCTGCTTATCCTCCATCCAGTAACAGTAATAATCATTCATACTCAAATTTGAATTTGAATATAACAGGGCACTTGGCCAATTCCAATCCAGAAACTGCAAAGTTTCCGTTCAACAACATTCTAGAGAGTAATGAGTTGTATGTGCTGGATGAAGAACTACTGTTGTTTTGGAATGATAATCAGGAGTTGATGTAAAAGTTGTTTGTGTTTCAATAGGCGTTCGGTTTGTAAGATATAATTTTCATTTATAAATAAGATACAAATAACTTTGTTTCAAATTTTAAGATTCTCTAATCTCTTGATGTTAGATGTCAAATCGTGATTTTGACGTTGAGGTATTTCATTATTCAAGTACAACAAAATCTTTTCATCTGGTATGGAAGAAATGCCTTTTTGCTCGTTTGTCTGAAGTACAAGTAATCGGATTAAGTACTCTAATAATGATAAAGAGCTGCTGCTTACCTTTTTTGAGACATCCGGCTTACCATCATCTGCAGTGTACGAGGTCTCGTCTTCTTGACTTTCCTCGTCGTCGCTCTCTTGGCTATCATCACCTCCTAGTACCTCGTTACCGAAGGCTATATACTTGTTGCTGAACTTTATGATGAACACAGGTGAGCTCTCTTCGAGCTTCAACAACTTGCCAGACTTCGTGAAGAAAAGTTTCTCTATTTCCAGGAGTTTGATTGTGACTACCTGAGGCTCTCCCTCATGGTAACGGTCGTCATTGAAATTTTCAGTAATGGTCAAATTGTAATCGTAAGTTCCGGTGGTGGAGAGGCCAACGTCGCTTCTGGCAAAGTTCTCCTTCCATATAATTGGATTTTCTGGATTATTTTCGTTGTAGAACATCGAAAAGTACTTGA
Source organism: Yamadazyma trypodendri (assembly GCA_030572515.1). Taxonomy (NCBI): domain Eukaryota; kingdom Fungi; phylum Ascomycota; class Pichiomycetes; order Serinales; family Debaryomycetaceae; genus Yamadazyma; species Yamadazyma trypodendri. Next base: position 210,224 of record JAJMAI010000024.1, on the reverse strand, counting down.
AATCGAAACAAGGTCCTATATTGGACGTCAGCTCTTTGGTGACATAACTGCTGGCTTCGATCAATCTGCTTATACTGATCAGATTCATGTTCTTATTGATTAAATTGCTCGAAGAAATGCATAGGTTTAGCAAGGGAATGGTCCTATCTATCATATCAATTAAGGAGTCTAACTTTTGGTTTAATTGCTTGACAACTTGACCGTTTGGCACTGTCTGAAGAGTCTCATCAAACTCATTAAATTTCAGCGTCAACTGGTCGATTAACTCATTACATCCATTAAGGGAGTTGTACTGTGCATTGACACTGCGTATCAACTCTATAGCTGGGTTCACCACGTTGATACTTATTTTGATCCTTGATATCTTTTCTGAGATCTGTAACTTCTCTTTGACAGGAAGTTTTTCTGTCTCCATTAGTTTCGACACCGTCTTTATGGCAAATCCGGAGGCCAACGATATACCGGATCTTATGGCAAAGGACATGGCCTGGTTGGAGGCCTTTGTTATTAGTTCGTCCATATTTTTAATGTACCACAAATGCTCCCTGTCCTTGCTCTGAGTGATGTGAATGATTGCAAAATCGCGCCTCGCGGTTTTACCAATTGTAAACACATTACTCTTGCATGGCTGTAAAGTTAACAGGGAATAGAAAGCTTTTGAAGGAGTTCACGACACCCTTGGGATCCGGTGCTGGTGTTCCGAAGGAACAGAGACCCAAGCCCGTGAAAGATAGTGCTGTAAGACTTTCGAAGCCGTTCAGAGTCCCTTTCAAAACTCGTGAAAACAACACCGTGAGATCTAGTAGAAAGAAGGTAAACTACGCTGTGGATGCTGAAAATCTCCCAGTAGAGGCTGAAATAGGTAACAAGAGAAAGGGAGCTTTGAATCCCAGACAAGCTTCTCGGGGGGGACATGACCTGGAGTCAAAACTCAAAAGCCATTTTCTGGTGCCATTTCAAGACAAAACAAAATCGATTAATCTCCCTCCACCAACACTAGGTACCAAACCCAAGGTTTTCATGCCACCCAAGGCTTTACATGATCCATTGAGCGAATTTGCTATTGTGCTATACGATCCCACTGTGGATATTATCCCAGGGATCGAAGAGGATAAGCCGGAAGGTGAACCGTCTGGGGAATCGAAGGAGAATTCGCCTTCTGTAGAAGAAAACGAGCCCCCACAGAAGAAACGAAAAGTCCACAAGTCTCTAGCAGAGATCCTAGGTATCTCCAAATACAAAGATGACGCAACGAAGTTCCCAAATGTTCCTGTGGTGATTGACCCCAAATTAGCCAAGATTCTCCGGCCCCACCAAGTGGAGGGTGTCAAATTTTTATATAGATGTACAGCAGGTTTGATTGATGCCAAGGCTAAAGGTTGCATTATGGCAGATGAAATGGGTTTGGGAAAAACTTTACAGTGTCTTGCGTTGATGTGGACTTTGCTTAAACAGGGCCCTAGAGGGAAGAAGACTATTCAAAAATGTATTATAGTATGCCCCTCGTCTTTGGTAAGGAACTGGGCCAATGAGATAGTGAAGTGGTTGGGTGAGGGTGCGTTAACACCACTAGCAATTGATGGTAAGAGTGTAAAGAACTCCGAAATTGGCGACAGCTTACGTCAGTGGAGTAACGCAAGCGGAAGGAATATCGTGAGGCCGGTTTTGATCATCAGTTACGAAACCTTGAGACGACATGTGGACAAGTTGTCTGGTACTGAAGTGGGCTTAATGTTGGCTGATGAGGGACATAGACTTAAAAATGGTGACTCCTTGACTTTCAACGCCCTAAATGAATTGAGATGTGAAAGGAGAGTCATATTGAGTGGTACGCCTATACAAAACGATTTATCTGAATACTTTTCCCTTTTGAACTTTTCCAACCCCAACTATTTGGGTACCAGAAACGATTTTAGGAAGACCTTTGAAAACGCCATTTTGAGAGGTAGAGACGCAGATGCCACAGACAAAGAAAGAGAGGCTGGTGACAAGAAGTTGGGAGAGTTGAACGCTACGGTATCCAAATTTATCATTAGAAGAACCAATGATATCTTGTCAAAGTACCTTCCAATCAAGTACGAACATGTTATTTTTGTGAACCTTCTGCCCTTGCAGAAATCATTGTACAAGCACTTCATTACATCTCCAGAAATCAAAAAGTTGATGAAAGGTGCTGGAAGTCAACCTTTAAAGGCTATCGGGATGTTGAAAAAGCTATGTAATCACCCGAACTTGCTAAATTTGCCAGAAGATCTAGATGGAAGTAGTGCATTGCTACCCGATGACTATGACTATAAGGCGAGAGAAGTCCAAACCTGGCATAGTGGTAAGTTTAGTATCTTGGAAAGGTTTTTATTGAAATTACATCGTGAAACCAACGACAAGATTGTTCTTATATCCAACTACACCCAGACATTGGATTTAATTGAAAGATTGTGCCGCCATAAAAGGTATGGTTCTATAAGGTTGGATGGAACCATGAATATCAATAAGCGTCAAAAGTTTGTGGACAGGTTTAATGATCCTGATGGGAAAGAGTTCATCTTCCTCCTAAGCTCCAAAGCTGGAGGATGTGGTATAAATTTAATTGGTGCCAATAGATTGGTGCTCATCGACCCTGATTGGAATCCTGCTTCGGATCAACAAGCATTAGCCAGAGTTTGGAGAGATGGACAAAAGAAAGACTGCTTCATATATCGGTTTATCAGTACCGGTACCATCGAGGAAAAGATCTTCCAAAGACAGAGTATGAAATTGAGCTTGTCTTCTTGCGTTGTTGACGAGAAAGTTGATGTTGAAAGATTATTCAGTGCCGATAATCTACGTCAATTATTTGAGTTCGAAACTGATACGATATGTAACACTCATGATACTTATAATTGCACCAGGTGTACTAATGGCGTACAGAATCAACATGCTCCTGCCATGTTATACGGTGATGCTACAACTTGGAACCATTTGAACCACGATGATTTAAAGAAAAACCATGATGACTTGTTGAAGAATGAATCTCAATTCGATGACATCAGTTATGTGTTCCAATACATATCTCATTAATATATGCATTATTTTCTACATTTAGTCTCAGCACCAAATTAAGGTTATTATACTGGCAAGGGGCACACTAAAAATGTAACTCCGCAAAAATAATCCAATAGCAGCAAATACAAATAAGCAGCGATCCCTTTCAATTTGACAGGTATTACATTTTTTGGCTATGGCACTGTTGAATCCCATTATAATAGTTGGAGGCGGTCTTGCGGGACTTTCTGCTGCTCACGAATGCTATCTTCGTGGATCTAATGTAGTATTACTCGATAAACAAGGATTTTTGAGTGGTAACAGTGGAAAAGCAACTAGCGGTATCAATGGAAGTTTGACAAGACCACAAATTGATTTGAACATTAAGGACTCAGTTGATCAATTCTATCAAGATACATTGGCCAGTGCCAAAGAGCAAGCTAATCCCGAATTGATCAAGGTATTGACGTACCAGTCTAGTGATGCTATTCATTGGTTGCAAGAGGTATTTAACCTTGATTTAACGGTTGTTAGTCGTCTTGGAGGCCACTCTCAACCTCGTACTCATCGAGGCCATGACAGCAAATTTCCCGGAATGGCTATCACATACAAGCTACTTGAGAAGCTCGAGAACTTAAGTGTGGAAGAGCCGGACAGGGTTACAATCATGAAAAATTGCCAGGTTCTCGATTTGGTTTTGAATGAAAACCAAATCAAGGGGGTTATCTATAAAGACTTGAGCTCCAAGAAAAAGATGAAATTAGAGGGGTTGGTTATCATGGCTACTGGCGGATATGCAGCGGACTTCACTAAAAATTCTTTACTCAGAAAGTACAGACCTGACATTTTCAATTTACCCTCTACGAATGGAGTACATGCCACCGGGGACGGCCAAAAGATTATGATGAAAAACCATGCTCTAGGAGTTGATCTCGAAAAGGTGCAGGTTCACCCAACAGGTTTGATTGACTACGATAGTAAGGATATCATCAACGGAATCAAGCAACCCAGGTTCTTATTTTTGGGGGCAGAAGCCTTGAGAGGAGAGGGGGGGATTATGGTTAATGGAAAAGGAGAAAGATTTGTGAATGAGCTAGGCACAAGAGACTATGTCAGTGGAGAAATGGAAAAAGTGACTGCAAAAGGAGAAGGTCCTATCCGGTTGATTTTGACGGAACAAATGGCTGGGAAGCTAGCATTCCATGTCAAGCATTACCAGCAACGAAACTTGATGCGTAAAATTACTGGTGAACAGCTCGTGAGGGATATGGGAATCGATCCAATTGTCATTGTTAAAGAATTAGAGGATTACAATACACATGACGAGTCAAACCCAGACAGATTTGGGAAACAGTACTTCCCCAATGGCCCAGCAAATTTTGACCCGAAAGCTCAGTATTACGTTTCTTTTGTTACCAGAGTGTTGCATTTCACAATGGGCGGTATCAAGATCAACGATAAGACGGAAGTTATGTCAGAAACTTCTGTATTAAAAGGCTTATATGCTTGTGGAGAAGTTGCAGGAGGTGTACATGGACACAACAGATTAGGCGGTTCAAGTCTTCTTGCATGTGTCGTCTTTGGAAGATTGGCTGCTGCTCAAGCTTCCAGTACCATGTTACAACAATTATCCCGTCAGAAGTCCAACAACGAAAGTGGTGGATACTCAAATGAGGCATCTGCTGCTGCAAGATTGAAACAAATTCACTTGCACATCGACCCGTCCAAGAATCAGGTCAGTGTCAGCTGGGGTGATGATGAAACCGGACCAGCGAGTGATAAGGGAATAGAGAACGAAAAGATCTCATCAAGTGCTGAACAGGGTTCAAAGAAGGTAGAAAAGCTGACCGAGGACAGTAAATCATCCAGTCCCAAGAGTAAAGTACTTAAAGAATTCACAGTAGACGAGGTTTCTATTCACAATAAACCAGAAGATTGTTGGTGTATAATCAAGAACCTTGTTCTTAATCTTACACCATTTTTGTCTTCTCACCCTGGAGGTGCAGACTCAATTTTGAACTTTGCAGGCAAAGATGCTACAGAGAGCTTTGAGATGTTGCACGACGATAATGTGGTATCCAGATATGCGTCAGAATGCGTTGTTGGTGTAATTAAAGGGCAAAAGCCAGGCTTGCCTTATTAGATATTACCTCTGATAGACATACACAAACTTTTTAATCTTCATTTAATACAAAGAATAAACTAAAATCCACAACGAATCTTAATCCCAAAAAGATTTAAAAAAGGCACAATTAAGGATCCATATACTTTATAAGAAACAAAAAGAGAACAAGAATAAAATGTTGTAACCAAAGCGAATCTAAACTTCATTGAAAAGTCAATAGAAGTACATACCTAGACAATAGGCTTAGAAACATTTTAAGTGGACAATGGAAGGTCCAGATTCATCATATTCTTGTTTTGAGATCCACATTTGTTGGAAAGTAGATAAGGAGGACAAGATAGAACCACCAATCCAGACAGAGTATTTTCTTTCTGGTGGAGCAATAATCTTAACCTTCATAGAAGAAGGTGCCAAAGCAGTAATTTCCTTTTGCATTCTTTCAGCAATACCTGGGAACATGGTGGTACCACCAGACATGACAATGTTACCGTATAATTCTCTTCTAACATCGACATCACACTTCATGATGGAGTTGTAGGTGGTTTGATCAATACCAGCAGCTTCTAAACCTAAGTCACTTGGTCTGAATAAGGCTTCAGCAGCTCTGAATCTTTCGTTACCAATGGTGATAACTCTTCCATCTGGTAATTCGTAAGACTTTTCGATAGCAGAAGATTGACTAGAAACTTGCATTTCTTGTTCGAAATCTAAAGCAACGTAACATAATTTTTCTTTAATGTCTCTGACGATTTCTTGTTCAGCAGTGGTGGAGAAAGAATAACCTCTTTCAGACAAGATAGACATCAAGTGGTGAGTCAAATCTCTACCGGCCAAATCAACTCTCAAGATACCGTGAGGTAAAGCGAAACCAGAGTAGATTGGAACCACGTGAGTGACACCATCACCAGAATCCAAAACAATACCGGTAGTTCTACCACTGGCGTATAAGGATAAGATAGCTTGAATGGAGACATAGAAAGCTGGCACGTTGAAAGTTTCAAACATGATTTGGGTCATTTTTTCTCTGTTAGATTTTGGATTCTTTGGAGCTTCGGTCAACAAAACTGGGTGTTCTTCTGGAGCAACTCTCAATTCGTTGTAGAAAGTGTGGTGCCAGATTTTTTCCATATCATCCCAGTTGTTGACAATACCGTGTTCAATTGGGTATCTCAAGGTCAAAACACCTCTCTTAGATTGAGCTTCGTCTCCAACGTAACAGTCTTTTTGACCTAAACCGACCATGATACCTTGATGTCTTGGTCTACCAACAATGGAAGGAAAGACGGCTCTTGGAGCATCGTCTCCGGCATAACCGGCCTTACACATACCAGAACCATTGTCAATAACTAAAGCAGCTACTTCTTCTACACAGGGGTGTTAGTAATCAGAATAACCCTAATTGATTTGATCAATGCATTCTCTTCACATATAAAGACAACTTCGCAGCTTTTAACAGTGGAAAAAACCTCTTCACTCGATGTCCGCATGCTGGTGGCTGGTTGTTCGCTAGACGTGATCACAGACGGTCGCCTCCTTAAGGTCACACTTGAGCGCGGCAGGGAAAAACTACTCCGACACGCCCCTATATCACCGAGAACAACAAATCTCACTTATCTAAATCACCGACGCCGACGACAACAACACAGACCAATTGAGGTAGTACACCGTATAAGCTGTTGCTTTGAGCATCCCCTATACACTGCGGTCCGCCCCTTCTGTTCTTCCGATTGATTAACGTCGACCAGCCCGAATTTCAAGTTGAGATTTTGAAACAGATCTGGTAGCGTGTCTGAAAAACTTGGTAAACCCCTTGGAATTGGGTGGCCAGTACGTACGAGAACAAGTCAAAAATGCATCAATCCATCAACCTCATGACGTAATTACATACCTCCGTCCATGATTTATAATACTATCAGATTATCTACGAAATTTGAAATTAAACAAATATCCTCTAAAGAAAAGAAGGAAGGTAAAAAGAAAAATTTATATTTTTCGTTGGACGAACCAGTCGAAAAATTTGGTTCGTCAAAAAACACTCGCGACAGGTAAAATCCCGATATGGGAGGTGTTATCTTGTAACGGTAGCAAAGCCTTCTGCTAAGGGGGGAGCCGGCGAGATCAGAGGTTTCTGTGATCTTGTCATGAATTTTCACAGACACCGAAAGCTTGGAATTTTTTGCCTGGTGTGGTGGATGGGATGTCGGTTGGGATGTGTGAGATTGGGCGTCTTTCGACATCTTGTCTCCTTTTGGTGTGATTTCCTCTTTTGTGTGCGGTATACTCTCTCTTCTGAACTCATGGCTGTGTTGTCTGTTAGTCCTAGACTGGATCACTGTGCGCACTTTTGTGGAAACGAAGGAAAAAACATAAATTATTTCCATTAATACAGAATATAGTTAGCATGTCTTCCTCAGTACCATACGACCCATACATTCCAAACCAGACGACTGGTGACCAGTCGAATTCCAGGACAGCGGCCATCCAAGCACAAATTGATGACACCGTTGGAATCATGCGGGACAACATCAATAAGGTGGCTGAAAGAGGTGAGAGGTTAGACTCTATCGAAAACAAGACCGATAATTTAGCCATTAGTGCACAAGGATTCAGAAGAGGGGCTAACAGAGTTAGAAAGGATATGTGGTGGAAAGATATGAAAATGAGAATGTGTTTGATTTTAGGAGTTATCATTGTGTTGATTGTGATTATTGTGCCAATTGCTGTTCACTTCTCTTAGGAGGCCGGTAATTTGTGCCAATTGTTTTTCACGTCAGTCATGAAACCTGTTTTATTGGGGTACCTGCCTCAAGGATTCTTCTCAAGTTCATGACATGTTTAATGTGGTTTTGTTCAAGGAAACCCCTCTCTACCCACATGCCATGTGAGATGATATACATCCACAAATTGTGATTATGTAAACGACCATTGTATATGAATATACATATAAATACGGATCTATGTATCGCTATTTGACTCACTCAAGATTCATTCAATGAATTTTCATATTCTTCTTCTGTCAACAAGCTCAGTCCTTCAAGAGATGGATCTGCTAATTTTACTTGAACAATCCACCCCTCTCCCAAGGGATCTTCGTTGATCAATTGAGGGTTACTCTCTAACGCATCGTTGACAGCTATAACCTCACCTTTCACAGGTAAGTAGATTTCACTGGCACTTTTGACACTCTCAACACTTCCAATGGAGTCCCCAATATCGAATTTGTCACCAACGTCAGGTAATTCTATATATGTGGCATCACCCAAAGCTTCACTGGCATATTTGGTGATTCCCAAGAATCCAGTATCGTCGTTGTGAATGGCTAACCATTCATGTTCGGTGGTGTATTTCACAGCTTTAGGTCCTTCTTCCAAGTACTTGAAAACGAACGACTCGGAGTTTATTTTGTGGTTTATCGAGTTCATTCTTACGAAGTTGTTGATTGGCCTGCTGGCCATTCTGATGCGGGTTAATGGGGCAAATCTGAACATTTTACTGGTACCGTGTATGTTCTTTTTTTTTTTGAGGGAACCAGTTTTTATTTAAGTGAGGATTTTGACTCCTGTTTCTGTAATGGAGCACGACGGGTCAAGATCAGAGTCGCATGAAACTAACTACTTATGTACCAACACTTCAGACGTCGAGCTTGAACCCGCTCAAGTCTTGTGGTTTCAATTCAAAACTGTCCCAGTTTTCGGCTTTGTTAAACGCATCCATATACTGGGTATGAAAATCGACCGATGCTTTCAATGCTTGGTACTTCTTATTGGTGCCTGAATCTGATAAACACAACTTGTCCTGTTCTGGAGTGGTTCCGCTTGAGAACTGGGGTAAGGGACAGTCTTTGGTGGACACCCATAATCCAAGTCCATCGCGAAACCTGTCAAAACCTCTTGTAGTCTTGAAAGGTTCAAACTGATTATCGGTGACAATGCTCATGAACTCTTTGGGGAGATAAGACACTCTGTTTTCGAACACTATAGGGATTAGCGACTCAAGGTCTTTAAAGTCGAAGATATCAAGGTTCTTGTTGTTGAGTAACTGTTCCTTGTTATCCTTATACCTCCGGATATACTTCTCAATTCGGGGCTTGTCTTTCTCAGTAAAGCTCTGCCACACTAGTTTCTCTTTGTAGTTATACAACTTTTCGTACTGGAAGGTAGTGATGGCAATGATATCCAAGAAATACCCTGTTTCCAAGTCAATCAACCTCACATCTATCAAGTTTTCTCTGTTGTTTCTATCTCTCATTTTAAAATATGGCGAGATGTCCATGAACACTTCGCTCTTGATTCCTTTGTCCAAATCGCTATAATCAAAAATGATCGATTGGTTCAAATTCAAGTCCACCAACCTCAACAAGTCTTTAATCGGGACTTGGAAGTCCAAGTTCAATTCAAATGGTAAATGATGCCCATTGAAGTGCCATCCAACAAGATTATTGTTAGATACCCAAGACGTAATTTCATACTTTTCACATAAGTTCAACCATGTCCGGATTAACTTCGTAGCTTTGTCATCTCTAAGTGACGAATAATCATCGAGAACAGGAGTGCTTTCAAAGAATCTCCAATCAATGTTGAATAAACCTTGCTTTTCAAGTAAAAACGCTTCACTGAAATACTTTCTGGCTCTCTTGGTATCCTTGTACTGCTCATGTAATTCCCTCACCTTTCCTGTTTCGTACTTTTCTATGTTCTTCCTGTAATTGAAGTCATCATAGTTTAACTTTTTTACTTTAAAGACCTTAGTCACAGGCTGCACAAAGTTGGTAAATGGTGCAACCGCATTCTTCAAGTCACTCTTTACAATGGGCTCATCCTGGGGCTCAGAATTCACATCCACTTCAAGCTTTTTGTCGTGAAATAAATAAATCAACTTACTTGGGTTCGGTAGAACATCAGCCAAGTGTAACTTCCCGGACAATCTTCGGTCAAGATCAGTCATGTACAAATTCATGTTCTCCAATAATGAAAATGGAGACGCCTCTTTTGCAGGAAAGTTGGCACAATTGATTCTGGTGGTTTCACTTTTCCCAATCCGTTCACTGAACTTATTGCAGTCCATTCCACTCAAAAGAGTTTCGTGTTCTTTGAAAAAATAATCAAGACCCATGAATTGGACCCAATTGAAATTCACTGCTGCTGGATTGGCACCATCCAATTTCTTTAATACAGACCCCGAATAAGCATCAATTGAACTTGAAGTGTAAGAATGTGCACTCCTGAGTTTCTCGGGCTTGTTGTCACTGAACGCACACGAAACGAAATAAATGAAAAGAAGAATTATCAGACCCCCTGTGATATGCCCGGGTCTGATGCCCCTTCTTTTCAACTTATAAGCAATTTCCTTCACCACCATCTCAGATTTATGATGTTCTATAGCGAATAACCGTAAGCACTCAAATGGGATTTGAACGAGCAAAAAGGACAAGTACAGGGTGTAGGGTTATTTTTTCTGTCCAGATAGAGATTTTAGTCTCGTATTTTTACGAACGCGGCATGAGAGAAGGAAACCATGTCCTAAGGGCAACGAATAGCTTGTATTAAAGCCAATTTGACGACAGTCGAGTAAGGCTTAAAACTGCCTTGAACTGCCGATATACACCTGCCATTCTTGGTGCCACTCGTTTCAACTATCTATCCTTAACATCCTTAGTAAGGTTGCGGCGTTGGGCCAGAATCTTAAATACCAAACTATGGCCTCATTAGCAGCTGAGCTTTCTTTTTTAGCCTCATTTCTAGCCGGTACTTTTCAAAGGCCAACTTCTCGGCTCGAACATCTTTGTCATCTCGACATTGTGGTGGCGGACTTCCAAATCCTGGGGGTGTCTGTGTGGGTTCCCTGGTAACAGAATCCGTGGACTCCTTTCGAATGGGGGAGGCGGTTCTCGACCTCATACTCTCCCCTGATGTTCTGCCGTTATAACTCAATGAAATCTTTAGATCTGGGTTGAGCTTCTCGTTGATCTTCATTCCGTACTTGTACAACTTCAAGTCGTTGTTCTTCAAGGTAAGTAGCTTCAACGAATCATTGAAGAGATCGTGAATGAAAGACGTTGAATTCTTGTTGAATTTGGGAGGATAATGCAATAATAAGCTTAAGCATTCGCTGAAATCACAAATGATCAACTCGGATTTGATGTTTATCAACATGACAATGATTAAAAACGTAACAAAGCTAGGTACCTTATTACTTTCAATAGTGATGAGCTTGTCCCAAAGGAGATTTATCACAGAAAGATCGTTTCCCAATTCTCGAAGTAAAATCAACCTAAAGTACCTGATACACCACAACTGACTTTCCAACTTGAGTTTAGAAACCAAGTTGTAGTGAATCAATTGATCTACTTTCATTAAATATTTGTTGAAGGACTCAATAGACCGCAAAAGTGCTGTTTCCTCTTCATAGTAACTTGATATGATTCCACTATTCACCACGAACCTGTTGAACAAGGTGAATAAGTCATGACATAGGTATTTCATATCAAACAAATTCAATATCTGCAAATCCTCGGCTGATACTGTATTAGTATTAGGAATATCCACTGATTCCTTCCGGATGTTCCCATATATCAATCCCAAGATTTCATGGAAGCCCTGCTTATAGCCAACTCTGGGATTACATTTGGCCCAAACGTATAACACTTCAATCAATTGCTTCTTATAAAGGTGATTATTGAAATATTCCTCCCCCGGAAATAATCTGTCTATGTCAAGAATGATGTTACCTAAAATCTCCAGATCATCGTCATTTTTTATATGCAATCGCAGTAAGCCTGTCTGTGTGATTTCTAAGTCAGAAGCAGTGTTCAATGGGTCATTACTTGTGACTTGTACTCTCGTCAATTTCGACTTTCGAACATTCGAACTCCTAGTGGACTTTTTCCGCCTCAAGCTGCTATTACCAGACATTTCCTTCTGGTAATACGGATTATCCGACTCTAAGCTGAACCACGGTATCATCATGTCCTGACGTTTGATCAATTCATGGTATACTCGTCTGCTATCATTTAACTTAGACTGCCACAAATGAATATTGAGACTCTCGGTTATGTAGGTGCACTTCCATAGTAATGATCGAAGAAACTTGGAGTTCTGAGGCGTGTACTCGGTGTCAATTACAGCTCGGTGCAAGTTGGCCAAACTCTTGTACTTGTTGATGGTACGAAGTGTCTTATTGATCACATCATTCTCTGGCAAGGTAGACATGCTCAAAAAGCGACAACAAATAATGGGATAATGGGTAAGCAAAGATAAATATGCAAAAGAACAATTGTTTGAGGTGCCAATCTATGAGGCTATACGTCTCAAGCACTCAGTAACGTTTATTTTATAGGTCTTTAGAGTCTTGTTCTAAACGAAATTTGTTGCACTTGGATCGCAAAATGCGTATTATGAAATTACTGCAGCAATACGTGCAAGAGGGTCTGTGTTCATGTGCAGGTATGGGAGTTGTACGGGTTTCTAGATGCATGGACTATATATTTTGAGTATATAAGTGTATCTTTTTTCATTGTCAGTCTTGTGGGACTAGTGTGTATTGGTGATGCTAAGCGAAGCCAATGATGATGTCATTGAATAAATTGTTGCTGGATAGAGGTCGAAGATCAGCTTTTGTATCCTCCAATTGAAAGGGAGAATTGTAACCCATCTTTGATGCCGAACTGGCTGTCGTTGAACCGCTTGCTGGCATAATATCCTAGGTCGAAATTGGCCCATTGGTTGAAGTATTTAATTCCAAACCCCACAGACGTGTTGACTTTCCCATCGTTGAGTATATCGTCCGAAACATTCCCGCTAATACCGCTCACGTACAATCTCAATGGGTTGAGTTCGTTTTGTTTGAGTGAAGGGGGATCGTATAAGAATTTTGGGAGTTTGAACAAAAGCGAACCATCCAATTTGTAGAACTGGTTGGCACCCGCAATGTTGATGGAGTTCTTGGCAAACCCTTTAAAAGATTGGCTCCCTCCTAAGTAAAATCTGTCGGATACATGAATGGGGGACTTATCGTTATTGAAAATGACACCAGCATTGCTGGACAAGCTCAAAGTCACACCATTAGACCAGAAGGATTTGTAAAATGTCGAAGACACGGCGGACTTGAGAAAATATCCAGAGCTCTCTGTAGTGGAGAACTCTTGGTTGGTACTTATCTCGTTGGAAACTTGTGCTTTGTAACCACTGACAGGAAAGTTCTTGGTAGCGTCATTTAAGTACGTCAAATTGAAGTAGGTCAAGTCATTCACGATGGAAGACTTTAAAAAGTCTCCGCTGAAAGCTTTCACGTCGTCTATAGCTGCATCATTGATGTCGTGCAACGTTCTCTTCAATAAGCCCAAGCCAGTGGAGATTTTGAGGTTTTTGAGACTACTGTTATACTGAAGACCTATCAATCCACCAATAGCTCTTTCACTGCATCGCTGCCAAATCTGATTGTTTTGATTGGTATTGTAGAAATCCACCAAGAACTTGAATTTGGGGTCGTTCAAATTAGTCACTAACCTCCCGTTGGTGATCAAGTGCTGACTTGGTTTGTATGGGTTATAGTCCACCCCCATATTGACCAATTCGGCATTCGAATTGAAATTGTTGTTCAAGTAGTTTAGCTTAAGATTCAACGGGTTATCGTTGTCCAAGTGTAAAAAGTACTCGCCAATGTTCAAGTTGACCGGTTTCAAGTCGAACTTGACCTTTGTTGGAATTATCTTATCGCCAGAGCTATTATAGGATTTGATATTTTGTGGGAGAACATGGGCAAAATCCGGTGATAACCCAATGGCGATATCACTGAAAACTTCCGTATTCTTCAACTTATCGTGGCTGAGCTCAATGCTTTCGACCAACTTTCCCAAAGTGAAATCGCTTGTTTCAATTAATGGAGATAATATTTTCTTGAAGAAGTCACTGGAGAAGGTTTCACCTCCTGCAACCTCAATGGACGATAAATAGATTGGCTGGCTGCTGGACTTCTCAAGAATGTCTTGGGCCAAGATGTGCATCAGCAAATCCGCGGTACCATTATCGATTTGAACCATAGTGTTTTGCGCTTGTTACCAGTTTCACTTTTTCAATCAATTTTATTGGAGGTTGTTCGCGAGCACAGCTTATGCTTCTTATTACTCTATTCATATCTATAGATCATTTATATCAGCTCCACAGTGGCTCCGTCATACGCCAAGTCTAGTAACTTCCAGTCACACTCCACGTTGTTCTTTTTGAATATCTTAATAATTTCATTGGCTGTGTCTTGAAAGTTTTCAGTTGCCAAACATAATATAGTCGGACCGGCTCCAGATAAGCAGATACCACAAACACCCTCATTATTCTGGGGACTGATGGTGCTCAAAACATCGACCAATCCGGGGATCAATTTAGCTCTGTATGGCTGGTGTATCTTGTCCTTCATCGAGTTGTATATCAACTTTTTGTTCGGAGGATCTTGTCCCAAAGAATTGGTCAAAATTGCCAATCTCTGCAAGTTGAAGACAATATCGGCTTTTTCATACTTTTCAGGTAACACGGCTCTCGCATCATCGGTTTTGACTTCAAACTGGGGAATAATCGATATGCATTTGATTTTGTTGTTCCATGTGTATTGGAGATATTCTCCGATATTCTGCGGTGGTGGTTTGCATACTATCTTCGATTGTTCTGTAGACAGCTTGGGCAAGATGTGTTCCAAAGGCACCGATTTCTCCTCGGTTTCTTCTTGAGTCAACTCGTTCAAATAAGATCCCACAAATCCTCCCAACATGGCAGCAGCAATATTGTCAGGGTGTCTTTCGATCAACAAACAATAGTCCAACATCCTGACCTTATCGAATCCAAATCCACCTATTTCATTCCCTAACATAACACCTCCAACAATAGCAGCACCAGAAGAACCAAGACCCCTTCCTAAAGGAATGGGATTCTTCACATGAATATGGGTGCCCGATGGAAACTTTTGGAGTCCGTTGCATCTCAAAACATACAAGGCTGTTTGTGTCACCAAGTTCCTCTCCGTCTCCAACGGCACGTTGTCAGCCCCCTCTCCTTCATAGCTCAACTTTCCATTGTGTGCATCAGAAGAAGTATCAACAGTCTCGTCGAATTTGACATCAATCTCCAAATACAAATTCAAACCTAT
This sequence comes from Yamadazyma trypodendri, assembly GCA_030572515.1. NCBI lineage: Eukaryota > Fungi > Ascomycota > Pichiomycetes > Serinales > Debaryomycetaceae > Yamadazyma > Yamadazyma trypodendri. The sequence goes on along the minus strand of JAJMAI010000024.1, from coordinate 194,947 downwards.
TCCCAAAACATCGAATCCCGGTCCTATATTGGCAGAAGATGCAGGCACCTTGATTTTGAACGGCCTGGTCATCTTGTGTTGTCGCTGAGTCTAAACAACTTACAGAAAAAATAGGAATCATCGAGCTCAAAGTCGACCGATGATTCATCCGGCATATTACGCATTCTGCCGTTTCCGGTCAAAGTTAAAAAAGTTACAAGAATACAAGTGTGTATTTAGGTACCATGTGTTGTTTCTATAAATGACTTGGGTTTAAAGGCCGATGAGACCTATAAGGCAAAAGTGTCTCTCTTTTCCCAAATGATGTGAGAATCTGCTTCAATTGGCAAAGTGACCATGGATTGCCAGTCTACATCAGGTAACTTTCCAGGTAACTTCCATGTGAAGTTGTATACGTACGTGGCTAAGATAGTACCCAATTGTACATAAGCAAATTGCTCACCAATACATCTATGTCTTCCACCACCAAATGGTAAGTAGGGAGAACCAACACCTTTGGAGATGGCTCCGAAGCCATAGTCCACCGTATTGTCATCTGCAGAAGAACTGACGGATTTAGCCCATCTGCTAGGGTCAAAAGTATTGGCATTGGGGAAGAACCTTTCGTTGGTCATGGCATAACCAGGACTAACAAGAACGTGATGGCCTTTGGGAACCACATACTTAGTGCCAGGCACTCTAACATTCTTGGTGACCTTTCTGAAAATAGAGTGCAACGGCATGTGCATTCTCAAGGTTTCCTTTATCACATCATTGTGCAAAGTTAACTTGGATAAATCTTCATAGCTCAAATCATTAATATCACCTCCTTTCTCGTTCAATAGATCAGTTAATTCCTTGTACAATTGTTCCTGGATCTCTGGATGTTCGCCCAAATGTAACAAGAACCAAGATGAGGTAGAAGCACTGGTGTGCTGGCCACCCATCAAAATACCAATCATTAAGTTAGCAACTTCTTGATCAGACATTTTGTAGCCATCTTTGTAAGTAGAGTTGACCATCAAAGAGTCAATCAAATCTCTCTTTGGGTCAATATCACCGGTAGACCTTCTCTTGTCGATTAATTTCATATAGGTTTCACTGATTTTCCGTTGGGCAGCATCCCTCTTGTGGTAACTTGGTAAAGGCAAGTGAGGAAACACAAAGTTAATTGGGGTAAATCCTTTATCCAAGTCCGAGTATAATTGAGCAAAAGAAGCATCGAATTTCTTCCTCATCTCATCACCACAAAGACATCTAGAAGCTGTGAAAATAGTAATTTCGGGTTGTGTCTTCAACACATTGACTTTATCGGAATCCTTGTCCAACTGGAAGTGGGACCTGAAATAACCAAAAATCTCTTCTCTTATCTTTGGGACATAGCCTTTGAATGCATCCGTAGTCAAAGCGACCTTGGCAAACTTCTTTTGCTCCATTAATCTAGAATTTGGACAGTCGTAAATAACACCTTTTCCAAACACAGGGGTGGTGAGATGCTTATAAGCCTCTTCGGCTGAAACTTCACCGGCTTTAGCATTCAAAATAAACTCATGCCCTTTTGGACCTAAGTAAACTGTCATCACCTTACCCAACAAAACAAAGGCAAAAACATCCCCGTACTTTTTTCTGCAATTTTCAAAAAAGTCATAAGGCTGCATACCATAGACAGCAGCACTGCCGAACCATGGGATCCAATGAAACACCATCGGAACTCTGTCACGTCTCAATGAACAGTACAACTGCCATAACAAGTTGTAAACGAAAGGGATAAATAAGATGATAGATAACTTGTAACCGTTGCTCATGGCCAAAAACTCATTGAGATACTGAGTAGCAATTTGGTTGAAAGCGTCAACACTTTCACTTAAAAAAGTCATGACGATGAAATAATAATGCTTCCACGGTCTTGAACTATCTCTTTTTATGTGCAACCCTCTGTTGTAGATTCAAAGGTTAAATTGTTTTCAAGTCTTCAGTTGATTTTTTCTCGTTAACGATCGTTTTAATTTTTATACATGATCGTATAATTTGTGAACGCGATCTTTGAGTTCCGAAACGACCAGTAAGGAATGAGGTGATTATAATAATGACACGATAAAAAGAGACAGTACCCCTAAGGAACACCATGTCTCGAAGTTGGCTAAATCTGTGCTCTCTACCCTGCCTTGACCCACACTGTGGTATTAAGCTACCACCTTGTGCCGTAGGATAATCGAGATAGAGACTAATATTGATGTAAATAACCTCATATAGTACCATTCCTTCCTGCCTACAAGATCTATATAATGGGGTTCATAGTTCAAACTCATCCACTTGAAGTCCCAACAATTTTGCTTTTTCGAGAAGCTCCTGCCGCTGTGCTGTCATTCTATTATTCTTGAGCTCTAGAAATTTGATGTACTCAATTGATTTGCTTAAAGTAACCCCTTTATTCAACTTTCTTGCAGGTTCTAGACCTTCTAAGTCATCTTCATCGCTGGATGAAAGTTCATAGTGCTCAGGATCGAGCATGTCGTCGTCCATTAAATCTCCATGTTTCTGCTTTCTTTTGGCAACAATTCTCAATGTAGGAACTGAGTCTTGCAATGCTGTAAACTTATCGTTGATCTTGTTTCGGTACCTTTGTTCGATGACATTATGGGAAGACCTCAATCTTGGTCTAAATACCTTATTTTCGTGTGAGTCCAGCAGCGCTTGATTTTGTTGGTCTTCCACCAGATGTTTTCTACCACGCACCTGTTGCAGGGATTTAATGCTCTGGTCTCTCGTGTGCCCCGGGGGACTCATCTTGAGAGCAACAGGCCTCCTCTCAGTCTGAGCAAAATATGTTCTTGAATTCGTCGTGTCGGAAATGGAATCGGTTATGCTGGAACTTGTGCTCTCTTTCTGTATCCTGTTGCTAGGGAAAGCATCGTTGATACTGTCAAAGTTGTTGTACGAAGTATCGGGCAATTCCACATCAGGAGATAAGAGGTCATCATCCGATGATTCATGTTTGATGAATATATCACTTCTTTGGGGTGTGAAATTGGACTTGTTTCCATACAGTTGGAAAAGTTCATCCCCGGGAACGGCATACATTTGTTCTTGTGTGATTATGTTTTCAATCAAGTCATTATTGTTTGTGGTGGTGATGTCATTATTGGGTATTGGGGAAATAGGATTTGATAAAGATGAGTTATTGTTGGGTTGGTTGGAACTCGTCCTCATCTGGTTGATGTTATCGGTATCAGAAATTGAACGAGGAGCATAGTTCTGCTCCTCTTTGTCGATATAGAAATCAAAGTCTATGGGGAACTTCTCATTTGGGGTTTCGGTGTCGTTGTAGGGAATAGCAGGATTTTGCGATGGTGTATTCTTCTCTCGTTCAACTAACGACGTCAAGAACGCGTTGTAGTCGTTTATCTTGAAAGACATGGAGGAATATGGGTGGACTCCTCTATTACGGCAGTGTAGCTCGATAGTAAAATTTTGGATCACAAAGAAATGTAATTGGAAAATTCCTGACCTCTTATTGAACAGTTTACTAAGCCTTTGACAAATAGGGTAATCTGCAGAAAATTTGGAAGTGAAACGGATAAAGCAGGGTTAACTGGAAGAAAGAAACACATGTGAACTTTCTATACACAAACCGGTCGAATGTTTTACGATGGGCTTTTCACATCGTATGATTTTGCTAGCTTTTTTGCATCCAACTAAAACAAACTTTAATCTCACCAGCAGAAAAATCACCTGATGAAATGTGTTGACGGAGTTAGCTCTTCCACAAAAGCCTTGAATGGGCATGGGAGTTACGATGGTGTTAGTACATCATGCAGTGGTGATGCAGACATGCCTTTTGTGACATGTGTATGGTTGTATTTTCCTTAATTTTCCTGTACATTCAAAGAGAAAACGTTAAACGTTGGGTTTCTTTGCCCACAATAGTACAAGCCCACGGAATGTTCGAGCTTTGTGCCTGCGGATTTCTATTAAAGGAAACGATTCTCGGGGTCTTTCCTTATCTGTTGGTGAAGGATTCCGAATGCATCGGGATGTTCCAGTAGTCTTCCCCTTCGATTTAAGCCGTTTGTTGTCTTGTTTATTTAGGCTTCTAGAATATAGATCTGAGGAATACTTGGAGCCGATTTTGATGAAACCTTCTGAAAAGAACGAATCTAATGTCAGACTTATACGGTCCGCTTAGGTAGAGGTGTATAGAAGGTATTGGGGCCAAGAGGATGACTGTTAGACTTTAGTCTAATTGTGAATTCACTTCTCGGATATTATTTTATGCAAGGAGTACCCCATAAACAGCTGTTGTGGTCAACCCATCAAGCTAATTTATTGTTATGGACACGACGTGCTGATGTTCATCAACGATTTAAACATTGACACTTCGGAAATGTAGAATAGTGTTGTAACAAAAGTTTCTCATAGAGAGACAGACATACGACACATACGTTCAACATAAATTCTCCCATAAATTTTGTTATTATGGCTTTTGGAAAACGGAAAAAAAATAAAGTGGATCTAGTGCAGTTGCAAAATAATAAATTCCTTAGTTCCATGGTTTTGATGTTCCGTTATGCATGTTGTAAACTACAAAAATTTAGAGACTTTTTCTTGCCTCACAATAACAGCGTTCTCCGTCAGCTGTCCTTGTTCCTCTTCTTTCCTTACGTTAATATGGAACAATTTAGCATCCCTGTGCTCTTACAAACTGGATATCCAATCTCTCATCTTATATCTTGGGAACGACATTTTTCTAGTTTTTCAGCACAAATATCCTGATACACTACTGAAATGCTGCGTCGAAGTGGTTGCTCCGGAGATGTGCAAATACACATTTTGTTTTACCTCAGCAGCAATTTTTTTATTTGACATCGTATTCTTTTGGAGTGGGGAGATAGGTAGTACTAGCTAGTGGTGGTTCAATACCCCTGGTTGAATTATAATTTGGCAATTTTGTAGCATTTTAGAGAGGCAGTTGAGACAAGAATTCCACTTTATAAAATTCATCTACCTTTTTGATAAAATTATTTTTGGCTGCAATTTTCACTAACTTTTATGTAAACCATTTTTCAATTGAGATTTTCATATTGTCTGAACTCAAAGCACCACTTTCCACTATTTGGTATCATACACAGCTTCTTACTACTATCAGTTACATTTCAATGCCTACCTATTTGTCTAGTATACATATATGTTTCAACCCTTAAGCTGGGGAGAGATTTCGCAATTAACATCTCATCTCGAATTTGAAAATCACAATAAAGCTGACAATGTCGGACTTGCACGATTTATGTAAATTCAGCCAGAGGCCCATAAGTAAGGAGGGCGTGGGAAAGATGAGAGAGCTCTTAAGAAGTGGAATCCCTGCGACCTATACCATCGAAGAAGCGTATAATTACACAAATGGCATTGATCAAGTGCCAGAAACTAACACGACTCCATTACACATCATATGCCAGCATATCCCTATAGATGCCAGCGAAGTTGAAAAGGCAGTGATCAATGAAATGGTCTCAACCCTTTTCGAGTATGGTGCGGGATGGTCCTTCACTGATATTAATAATGACACCCCAGGCTGTATTTTAATCAAAAGAGGGCTCAAAGATACGCTTATTTACGATCAGGTGGTTGAAGCTGGTATAAGAGCGGAGTTGCTATTGAGAAAAGTGAACGACAATATCGAATTCATCGAAGTTGAAGACGAAGAAATAGAAGCTGACGAAGAAATACCAGATTTGGTTGAGACCCAGCGTCTGGAACCAGAAGTATCAGAGAGGGAACTGGAAGTGGAATCAGTACCACTTGATGCTGCTGAGGATCAACAAACTTATCTCAATACTAAGCTCCTGTATAAAGAAGATGCTTTGGTGACAAGCAATAAAGATGGTGTCATGATGTCATGGGAAGAAAATTTGATGCAACTTGGTTGTGACTCCATGTTCAGAGGTGTGGATGAGAAGGAGGATAAGGGGGAAATAACTATGTTGAACATAGGTTTTGGAATGGGCATTATAGATACCATGATTCAAGCCAAAAACCCAACTAAGCATTACATTTGTGAGGCTCACCCAGATGTGTTGAGGAAACTCGATGAGGATGGTTGGTATAAGAAGCCAAACGTAGTTATACTTGAGGGAAGGTGGCAAGATACCCTCCCCGGTTTGTTGTCTGAAGGGGTTTTTTTCAATGGAATCTATTATGACACCTTTTCTGAACATTATTCGGATATGCTTGATTTGTTTGACTTGATAGTAGGGTTATTGAAACCACATGGTGTATTTTCTTTCTTCAATGGTTTAGGAGCAGACCGTCAAGTAATCTATGAAGTCTATAAGAGATTGGTGGAAATAGATTTGGCAAACTATGGACTAAATGTGACCTACAAAAATGTTGCAGTACAAGATTTGAAGGTTTGGGATGGTATCAAAAGAAGTTACTGGAACTGCCCGGTCTACTATCATCCCGAAACCAGATTCATGGACTTTTGAACGATTCTGTGAGTGAAGAGATGTTAATACTAATCCTTTATAGACACCCAGTAAACTCAGTTGGCACACCTCGCATGCACTTTGAATGGAGTTGAATTTTTGGGGGGGCAGCATAAGAGTCATCTTTCACACAATACATAATTCAGTTTCAGTTCATTGTATACCGGAGAGAGTATTTAACTAGAGGGTTTTGCATATTTGGTTTTGTTGGTTCTGTGTTCTTGTTTTTTCATTCAAGTTACAAGTTTTGCAGCCAACAAATTAAAATATGCTACAATATCGCAGATGTTAAACGACTGGGGACCATCTAAAAATACTGAAGCACATTGTCAGCAGTATTCAAGCCATTTATCCCTGGATATTTAATTATTCGACATGAAGTGGAAGACCAAGTAATAGCTTTTTCTGATCGTGGTGGAGTCCCATTGCGAACCTTGTTTCTTCAACATCACATACACTTACCACTGATATTGGAGCAATAAACACCAACTGTTTCGGCATTTCTACCGTTTACGAAGTCCACTAACTCTATAAGACCAAATTGATAAAATGAGTATACATTTAGGCAGACAGAAGATGAGTTGTACACGACATGCTCTTTGTTAGAAAAGCTATTTTTCCTAAATCTGCGACTTAAAACAAATTTTTTGGTCGTATATATAAAGCTTTTTATTTTTAGTTCAAGATGTTGAAGAGGTTTTTCACCACTCTAGCTTCAAAGGGAAGCGTGAGTCTAGGAACTCCCAACTTGAATCTCACAACGTTATCCAACGGCTTGAGGGTGATCTCAGATTCAACACCTGGTCATTTCAGTGCTTTAGGTGCGTATATCGATGCTGGTTCGAAATTCGAAGATCCATCCAAACCAGGGATCAGTCACTTTCTTGATAGACTTGCATGGAGAAGTACCAATAAGCATTCAGGTGAAGAAATGATGAGCACGTTATCTAACCTAGGGGGGAACTATATGTGTTCAGCTCAAAGGGAATCAATGATCTATCAGGCTTCAGTTTTCAACAAGGACGTAGAACGAATGTTCGATTGTATAAGTCAGACGATAATAGAACCCAAGTTTACAGATCAGGAGTTTATGGAGACATTGTCCACTATAGAGTTCGAAACCAGCGAAATGGTTCATAAGTCAGATATAATATTGCCTGAACTATTACACAAGGTTGCATACCCAAATAATTCATTGGGCTTACCATTATATTGTCCTACAGAAAGGATTCCATATGTTACCAAGCAGGAAATAATAGATTATCACAAGAAATCCTATCAACCTCAGAATATTGTTGTTTCGATGATCGGGGTCGATCATGAAGTTGCCGTTAGGCTTGCCGAATCTAGATTTGGACACTTAAAAGAAGGGAACAAACGTTCGGTTCCACAACCGAAGTATAAAGGTGGAGAAAGCCAGATTCCTTTCCAACCACCGCTTTTTTCTAATTTGCCAGAACTTTACCATATGCAGATAGCGTTCGAAACATCCGGATTGCTCAACGACGAGTTGTACGGTCTTGCGGTATTGCAAAAGCTTCTCGGTGGAGGCTCATCTTTCTCAGCTGGTGGTCCTGGGAAAGGTATGTTTTCTAGACTTTACACCAGGGTCTTAAATCAATATCCATTCATAGAGAACTGCACAGCTTTCAATCATTCATACATTGGGTCTGGTCTTTTTGGAATTAACGTGAGTGCCTCTCCTAATGCTGCCCACGTCATGCCTCAGATTATTGCTTTCGAATTCAGCAGTTTATTAGAAAAAGACGCTATTACAGATTCAGAGTTTAATAGAGCTAAGACTCAGTTAATTTCGACCTTGTTATATAATGTCGAAAGTAAACTAGCTGCTTTGGAGGATCTCGGAAGGCAAATACAATGCCAGAACAAATTGGTCAGCATAGACGAAATGGTTGAAAAAATAAATGCCATCACTATCCCTGACCTTTTAAAGATTGTGGAAAAATTGGTCAACTCCAAGCCTACGGTAGTTATGCAAGGGGACCGTGAAGCATTCGGGGATATAGATCACGTTTTCAAGCATTTTGGAATCAATAAAAACAGGTGGTTTTAAAAATGTACATAGATTAATTTGGTACGCTCTGTAAATATATATATATATGTGTGCCAAAAGAAGGACTTTTCAGGGGAGATCACGTCTATACTTTTTCGATGATGTTCTATCAAACACCTAGTCTGGCCCGCAATTCCAAAAGCTCTTTCTCCATAACCAAGTTGTGTTCTTTCATCTCGGCATTTTCTCTTTCAAAATTTTTGATAGTCATGTCTTTTTCAAAAGCTTCGGTTTGCAAAATATCTAAGTTAGTTTTGAAATGATTCATCTTATTCTGATACTCGAAGTTCTCACCATTATACTTTTTGATCAACTTGGAATCGTTTTCCGACCTGATCTTACTTGTTTTAATATCCTGTTCGTAGTTATAGATCAATTTATTGAGTCGGAAGTTTTCAGTTTGCTGATCACCCAAAGTGCGGTTCATTTCTTGTAGCTTATTCTCCCAATACTTGATCTGCTCATCATTGTACAATTTGTTTTCTAAAGAATCGAGTTTAGTCTTCAATTCGTTATTGATCCTGACCAAAGCATCATTCTCCTGAGCAACAACCAAATGCTCTTTTTTCAATCTGGAATAATTAACCACGTCATCTGTACTGGATACCTTGGATTGATTCAACTCTTGCTGAATTTCCAGAGATTCCATCCGCTGACTCTCTAGATGGTTTCTTAAAATACTCAAGTCGGATTTCAATGATGTCAACTCCATCGACTTTTCGTCCAAGTTTTGTTTTAAAACCATGTTTGCCTCTTCTAATACATCCTTAGCTTCTATGAGGTCATCACGCTGTAAGGTAATATCATTGATCAATTCCTTGAGGCTAGCAATTTGTTTTGTCGAGTTTACTATCTTCCTGTCATTGATCATCTTCTCATTCTCTAGAACTCTCACCCTCTTAGAAAACTCATCTTCTTTGACTTCTAATTCATCAATCCTATCCAACTTAGCTTCATATTCGGCTTCAAGCTTTGCTTTTTGATGTTTCAATGTCTCATTGTCTATAGTCAACTGTTTGTTTTCCTTAATTAATTTTGATTCGTTATTCAATTTGAATTTGAGCTCATTATTCAAATCTTGGATATCACTCTTTAACTTCTCGTTAACCTCTCTGTTCTCGTACACTTTCCTGTTGTAAAGTAACCGGTCATTTGTTTCTTTGATTTCACCGGTCAACTTGATTATTTCATAATTCTTGTCCTTGATTTCGTTATTTAAAGATGTTCTTTGCTTGTTGAGATCTTTGATTAGGATCTCACAGCTTTTCAATTCATCTTTCAACAATTTGTGATCATTCTTAACGTCAGCCAACTCCTTAAGAGCCGAGTCTTCATGTCTTTTGGAGATGATAATTGCACTCTCTGCCAATTCCAACCTTTTATAGTATTCATCACTACGCTTCTTGTAGAGCTCCACGCTCTTGCTCAAATCTTCATTTCGTAACCTCAAGTTTTCTTGCTTCACCTTCGACTGAGCCAACTCATTCTCATAGTTCTCGATTGATGTCTTGTGCTGATCATGTTTAATTTGATACAATTCGTCTTCGCTTTCCCTCAATAATGATTTCATCCTCAATATTTCCAGTTTCGAACTCGTTAACTCTTCTCGAGTGCTCTTCAATGTTTTGGCAATATCATTATAGATTTTCACAAAATCCTGGTTGGCTGTTTCCAAGGTCCTACTAATTAAGGAGCTTCTTCCAAAGCTTTCAGATTTGGTGAGCTTCGTGGGGGTGCTATCAGGGGTGGTATTGGTTGCTGCTGTTTCAAACAAATTGGTGAAATTCTTCTCCAACTCACTAACACGAAACTGACTATCTTTGTACTTCTTCTCGAAGTCCAAAGACGAATTCAACCCTCTTGTATTTTGTAATTTGTTCAACTTCTTTTGGAGCTCAATGGCATAGTTTTCTGCCCTCGTGCTATTGAGCTCTTCCTGTTCAAGTTTTATTTTCAAATCGTCGATTTGTCTGATCAAGAATTTGTTACCCTCACTAGTCGGATCTTCTCCTATTGCAATTAATCTTCGACTAGATTTGCTTGGTGAGCTATAAGGACTAATGTTCTTATTTAATTTGACTTTCAACACATTTATCTCCTCAATAAGTTTTTTATTTTCGAACTTTTCTGTCCTTAGGGTGGCATTCATCTCATTTAACTTCAACTTCAAATTCGAGTAGTCTTGCATGAGAGACTTCTGATTCAACGGAGGCTCATTCTCTTTCTCCTTCTCTTTGCTTTCGAAATCCTTGATCTGAATAACGAACTGCTTGATATCATCGTTCAATCTTTTAATCTTGCTCAGATATTCTTTTATACGGTCGTTATTCATTTCATTCTCATTCTGGGATTTGGACAACTCCCTCTGCGTGTCATTTGCTTCCTTTTTGGCTTCTTCCAATTCAAAGGTCAAAGACTTTATTCTCTCAAGGTACCTACTCTCTTTTTCTTTGAGTCCTTTCATCTCACTTTTCACTGACTGCAATTTGTCAACATTACTTTCCAATAAGTTGGCATTCTGCAATGCTGATTTCAATTCATTTTTGAGATTAGACAACTCGACGCCAGACTTTTCGACGGTCTCTAAAAGCCTTTGGTTCTCCGACTTAAGTTTGTTGATAGTCAAGTTCAATTTGGTGACTTCTGATTTGTTGGTCGTAGAGCTATTTTGATGCTTGGACATGAGTCCCGTTAATTCTTCGATTTTTGACTCATTTTTCAATCTTGTCTCGGTGACTTGTATGGTTAAATTTTCGTGCTTCGAAAGCAACCCTTTGTGCTCTTCCAATATGGAAGAATGCTTTTTGAAAAGTTCAGAATTCTCCGACTTGTGTTTCAAGACTTCCTCACTAAGGGACTTGTTTAAATCACTCAATTTGGTTATCTTGCTTTGCTGGACTTTTAACAAATCAATGGATTTAGTGTGCTTACGTCTCTCCTCTTCTAAATCCTTCGAGACAGATTTGGAATTATCAAAGGAATTGACAACGGACCTATGCTCCTCGGTTAATTTCGAAAACTTAGTAGACATTTCATTTAATTTCGATTCTATGCTCTCCATGTCCTCCAAGATTCGTGATTTTTCAGTCTGCAAAATGGCATTTTCGGATTCAAGGTTTTTTAAAGATTTTTCCAAAGCTTTAATGTTGTTGTTGGCTGATTTTTCATTCTTCTTTAGAATTTTAATCAAGTCATCTTTTTCGTTGACTAACTTGAGGTTGGATTCAATCTTCTCTTTGGCCAATTGTAAGCTTTCATTTAAATCTTGGTGCTCAATTTCGTAGTTTTTGTTCAACTTTTCTGCATCTTTCAACTTCAAGTTAATTTCTTTCAAGTTGTCATTGATTTCCTTAGTATTCAATAATTTTACAGAGTCTTCCAATATAGGCTTTAGCTGAATAAACAAATTGTACCATAAATGTCCCTTCTCAGTGCTCCTTTTAAACTGATGAATTTTTTCGAAATTTCTTGAAACGATTTGACTACTTTGAATCTGTTCTATTTTTTTATTGAACACCCGCCTAGACAATTTGCCTCTGATACCGGACTGAAGACTCGTGATTATTTTCTTGATCGCCAAGTCCCTTAGCTCCTCTAGGTTACCCAAAACCCCATTTTTGAAGAAAAGTTTGGTTATTCCGACCTTATAAGTCTCAGGATCCAAGTCAATGGATTTCAAGATCATCTCGCAATTGTTCTTATTGCTTTTAGTGAAGACTTCCTTGGAGTTCAAAATGGAATACCTATTGAAGAAGTCTTCGAATATCATCTTGTTTGGATAACCAGCTCTTGTAATCCTGATACCTTCCAAAACCCCGTTGCACTGTAATTGGTTTAACACCAAACTTTTATCGAATGTATTGGGTTTTTTGTGTAAATTGGGCAAGATGCATCTCACAAAATGGGGCTCAGTGTTGTTCAATTCTTCCATCAAGTCACTCAACTGCTTTTTGTACTTCGTAGAAAGCGATTTCTTGTGATTCTTATCACCACTGTTGAAACTTCTGATCGAGCTCCTGATGAACTTGTTGTTACAATTGGTGAGAAGGTGAATCAACGCATCGTTAATGGGATCTTTGTTTTTATTAAGCCAGTTGTCCACATTGTATTCAACCTCACCGGCATAATGATTTATGATGAAACCATTCTTAAATTTATTAGGCTTGAATTTGGAGTTTTTCTTGAAGTTGGAAAAGAGCCTTTCAAGAAATTGCTTATCATCAGACTGTGGCATAAGGCATTCATCATCTAGTATTTTTAAGATCCCGTAGTCAGGAGACCTCTGGTTCTCAATCAAGTCGATTGTAGGTTGTAAATCTTTCCCAAAATCAATGTAGTCCCACTTGATATCTTCTTTCAAATATTCACTTTGCTCCAATATGAAGGAATGATGATTGAAGAATTGTTGTAGTTTCTCGTTGGTGAAGTTGATGCATAGCTGCTCAAAAGAATTTATCTTGAATATCTCGAAACCAGCAATGTCTAAAACACCAATAAAGTTTTCATTTGCAATGCTTTTATTGTCTATCGTGAGACTTTCGTTTATCTTTTTAATAATGAAATTGAACAAAATCTCGTACAAGAATTTGGATAATGAATCAATGAGATATTTCACCTCCGTTGGCTTCTTCGATTTGGATATGAATTCTCTTCCTGCCTTGACTTTTGGTCTCAAAAGACTTGTTTCAAAGACGGACTTATCTATTAGCAACAACGATACAATCTCTTGTATGGGAGACTTTGCATGAAAATTAGCCTGTTCACTTTTCCAGCTTGAGAAGTCAACATTGCCTAGATGAAGTATTATCGCCAAAACTGAGAAAACGTTTTCGATTTCTTCTTCGCTTAACCCAACTGTTTTGAAACTATCCAATAAACTGCTGAAGTCTTCTTCATCGACATTAGATAGATCTTCCGAATCAAGGTCCGAATCGCTTCTACCTTCGGATGGTGTGAGATATTTGTAGTCGCTGACATTATTGGACAAGCTGAATTTTGATAAGTTCTTGTAGCCTTTCAAAAACTGATAAAATATATGATAATTCCTCTCACCAGACTGTTGCTGAATGACTCTAGACTTTTCCAAGAGATAATAATTGACCTTTGCTCCAACCAAACCACTGTTCTTGAAATGGATCTTTATGAACTTTCCAAATCTCGAACTATTATTATTTTTGATGGTTTTTGCATTCCCAAAACTTTCCATAATAGGGTTGGCTTGCAAGATTTTGTCATCGATAGAATGATTGGAAGAAATCGATGATAAATACTGGATGATTTTTTTGGTATTCTCCGTTTTACCAGCGCCCGATTCACCGGTAACTAAGATCGACTGATCTTTATTATTCTTTATGAGATTGTTGTGAGTAGACTTGGCGATGGAGTATATGTGTGGCAAGCTGAAGTCTATTTTGTTGGTGCTGTAGATAGGCAAAGTTTTATAAGGATTGATAGCCACCAAGAATAAACCTGAATACGTGTAGATCAAATTGTCGACATATCTCAAGTATAAGTTATAAATAACAGAAGGCTCATTCAAGTGGGTCAATTCAGCCATATCATGACACTTGTTAAACTTAGAGGGATTGCATGGATCAAGCTTTTTCGTGGATAACACCTTGGTGAGGTCTTTGTTATTCTTCTTGTAAGTAACTTTACACTCTTCGTTTTCTAGATAATCAACAATGAAACCTTTTATGAATACTTCATCTTCGTCAGGGATCCATACCCAGTTTTTAGAGTTGAAATCGTCTTCGGTCATTAATTTGGGTAGGTTCTAGTGACTGGTATGGTTCCTGGACAATAGTAATGATTGTTGAACAAGTTTTAAACTCTCAATGTAGTACAGGAGTTTAATTAATAGAAACGTTTAGGTGCCGTAATTGAGGTATGTAAGGAATAACTGCTGTGACCCTCAGAAATATCAAAAACACGAAAAGAATGGATGGCTGAATTTATCTTGAGGAGAATTTTTGCTATCAAATTACCGTTGTTAACAACTTCAAGATGCGAGCAGATGTAAACAATAAAATTCAAAGCTCGTCAAAATGTACACAAAAAAGGATTTAATAGTAAGGTACACACCAGAAAAATAACACGCTAATGTGATAAAATCTAGTCACGTGATTGGGATTTAGTGCCATCTCGATGGGACAGTGCACAACCTGTTTTTATAAAGAGTCTATTAAAATTGCATTCAAATGATGTCTTTGTGCTACCCACCTTCTCTATCCACATTTCTTTATTAGCCTCCGCTACAAGAGATTACGCCTCCAAAAGACCAAAGAAAAAGGTATGCATGAGATTGAATATTTGAAATCACCATTTGAATACATTTGCGGTGAACTCGCAGTACTCTTGGGCCTTGACTGTGGAGCACTTCCCTAAAATGGCATTCTCCATATCTATATCGGTGGTATCGTAATGTCCTATAGCATCAACATTATCCAAAATGCTTCGTATATGGTTACCGAAGCCCTTCACATGTATGATTTTGTTGGTACGGTCGGCTTCCGAGAAGGTAATACCCATCATGTCGTGAGTAGACGAAGCCACCCAATAGGCTATACTATTCGGTATCAAAACACTTTTCCCATCATCACATCTCGACTTTGATGTATCCCAGGGCTCAGCATTCACGTTGAAATCGAATAAAGAGCTCACATAGTCCAATGAAAATTCATTAGTTCCCTTGTCTTTGGAGATGATAAAACTGTGTGGCCTGTAGATTTCATCAAGACAGCCACAACCAGTCACATGAGACCTCGCTATTCCAAACCAGAAGTGTCTATTTTTGAAATGCCGTGGAACTATTCGATCGGGAATTGGGATAATGTCGGTCCCCCCTCTAAGAGCCCCGACATGCTTCGACTCATCAGCAGTGGAATCAACAAATTTAGGACCGGAAATAAGATCACATACTCCATCCGCGATTAAGCATTTGATGACCCGAAGCGGATTGAAGTTGTACACAAAATAAATGTGATCATTGTCTTTAGCATCGAAGAACGGAGCCCAATTCTTCTCCCTGAATCTAGCACTTCTATTTCTGAGAGAGAGACGCACCGTCTCCCCTGTTAATGGACGGTACATGTGCATCGCCCTATTCCATTTGATCTTGTTACTTCTCATGTTGAAAATAATGACTGGTTCTTCTTCATGGCGGCCTTTTTCGTTCTTGAACTTACGAAGGACTACTCTTGGATCTTCTGCCCCCATGACTTCTTTTTCTTCTCTGGGACTTTCTTCAATGTCAATTTTTAGAAGGGTGGGAAATTTGAGAGTGTCTCCGTTGGACGTCGGAATCTCGAAATCTTGAACCTCATTCCAGTCTTTATCATATATCTCCGCATATAGAAGACTTATAGTTGGGTGGTTTCTGTGCTGTGTTTTGGAGTAGACAATTCGGTTGACAAAGAAATGGACTTGGTACTTCGAAAGCCAAACACTTGAACCACAAAACTTCAACCACTTGGTATCCAAGATTTCTTGCTCCAGTTCATTTGTATCATCTTGGAAACACCATTTTGCAATTGGGTACTCCGTTTTTGAAAGGGCCTTTGCCTGGTCGCGGATACTCTTAATATGCAGCCCAATAACGCTAGGTTCAGTGACGTTCAAAAAGTCAGAAAACTGTACTTGATCACAGTTGAACAAGTCTGCATCTTTCGCCTCAGTTTTCAGGTTGACAAATGAATAGCCCAAAATGTTAAACTTGGAGAACTTGGTTTGTTGAAACAATGCAAGGGGTGGCATGGGGCTCATGTCTTGGGTTGGGCCCCAAATTATGTTCACATAGAGGTGAGCAGCGCCTAAAAGTGATATAGCTATCAACCCAAAAAATACAAACAAGTGTCCGATCAAGGAGGGTTTCAGCTTTCTCCTTGACGGTGATAAAACTGCGAAGTGCTTAATGTAAACGATTAATATGAGAATAGGACATACCAGCACCACCAGAAGGGCTAGTGTATCATCTCTTATTGCATCAGCTAAGTCCATCCCTTTCATAAAAGTTTACTGTAGCGAATGAAATGCGCGGCGTGCTGCGATTCGACTAGGCTCGCGAGGACGTAAATCCATCGCTTGATTCGTGAGGTTTACATACGCTCTACTTGAACAGGTGTTAGAATTAGTGGTCCTCCGTTAACTTTGTTTTTACGCTGACAGTTAGCAGTGTTTCAGCCATGATCTCCTTTTTGTTAAGTAATATATAGTTTGTTTTGGATAAACTAGATCGATAATGTGTTAAAAGTAACAATGTTAGGTTACCTGTAATACATGGGTCGTCGTAAAACGATAAGCTAGATAAAAGGGCTACCTTAAAACCCTGGGGTGATCTATCATATTTATAGTGTAGAATTGCAAGTCTGGGTAATGCAATGGTTAGTTTGCCTTGACCTAAAGGTTCATCGTCGGTGCGACGGGTACCGTACTATTTATCGCTGGAATGGTACCAATGGAGGTAGGAGATTGTGTGAAGTTTGCGCTCAATAGGTTGGGCTCCAGTTTCTAGTAAAGACGCAAAATCTCTTTACAGCCGTTGCATTTTCTTTTCGGATCGAGACAAATATTCTTTACATGCCTTCGTTTGTGTAAGTACAAGCACTTCTGGAAGCCTTCTTGAACACACGGTTCAGCAGGGGTAACAGAACGAGAGTTGGGGAGAAAAGGAGATGCCGATGTAGCTTCGGGTAGTTGAGCTGAATATAATGTGTCGAGCCAATGGCAAAGTCCAATAAACAAATGGAGAGGGGATGTTAGCGGAAACCAAAAGACCATGACCTGGAGATACTTTAAGCACCTTCTTTTTGAAATACAGGGTCTTCCCAATATTGCCCTGTCTCAGCCATTTCTTGACTGAAATAGGTATCCACAAAGAAACCGGCGAATGCATAATTGTAGCTTGAATGTACATGTCACAATCTCAACCACTCTTTGGTCGCCAATGAAAGCCACTGAATTCTTGTCGGTACCATAAGTTTTCATCTCACACAGTCATTCCTTTCTTCACCGCGAAGGAACACAGATACGGGTGCATTCCTCAAATATACTGTGGGACGCAAAATGAATATAATCCAGTCACTGAAGGTGATGAGGTCAATTAGGGCTCACGCCGAGGGATGATCCAACACTGTCGGGTACGCTATTAAAGACATCATTAAAGGTATGTAATTGTATCAGACATCATTAAAGGTATGTACTTCTGCACCGCGAATGTAAAGACTCTAAAATCACATTTTCATTTAAAGCCATGCAGGTAAGACTTTTATATACGCTGAACTTCCAAATCAAACACAAAGCCAAGGAAAGGCCCAATAATATCGAAGATCATCACAGCTTTGTTTCAAGGTCATTATTAAAGTCATCGAACCATGTAACTGTATTTGGATTTGTTGACCATTTCAGGGGCGTTGACGTCTTGGACCCTAGACCAGCATTGGGCTCAACAAATGGATTTCTTTTTGCGAGAGGGTCTATAAGCATGATCTTAAAAACATGGCCCTTAGATGGGGGGAAAGCCAGTGTAAATGGGGACATTTCTAAGATAGCGTCCTTAGTATGTTTTGAATTTTTGCCTAGTGAGCGGAGTGATATTAACTAAGTTAGGTTTGGAAAAGTTGCAGCAAGATTCAAAAAGCGTTTTTCGAGTGGCACATATCGAGGCTAGACATCTATCCTGCTGTGATCAAAACCACCCGAAAACCACAATGGGAATGTGTTTATCACATACTTTGTAGGTCTAGTTTTGCTTCTTCCAATAAAGATAAGAGGAAATCACGGAAAATGAGGTTTAGAATCAATAAGCACCCAAAGGGGCCCCAGGTAAAAAAAAAAAGGGCCTCAAAAAGGTTCGACACAAATTTAAGAGCGGTAGATACACATTTTGGTGTAACTACCGAAGACATTATAATGGTCAAAGTGTATAGTCCACGTTTAGAGGAAGCTAAAGGGGACAGACAGGTTTGAGCTAAATTTTTCGATCCTCGGTGTTTAGATTGATTACTGAAAGTAGTAAAGGGCTCAGTAAAGTACGTGTGAAAACCATTAACAGAGTAGATATTTAAGGACTGCGGCATACAGGGATTACACATTTACGGAGTTCATATTCTTTACGAAATGGAGGAGTTATTAAAGTCTTTGAGACGAATGAAAGCAATGACAAGCGCCTCATTAGGTTTGCCTTATATTGACTTAAATCGCGAGTGCTATAGGGGCAACTCCATAGACGAAATCCTATCTCGATCTTTATCGAGGTCGCTTCAAGTAAGTATAGAATTGAGACTACTCATGGACTTTTATTAACTCTCAAGATTTTGGAGTGGAGTAAATGCACAAGAAGAACTTCTGCATGCAACATGAGAGCCATGTATTATGACCTAGCTGACGAGAAGAATGGAATTAAAAAAAGAGTGGACCGCACAAGTAACAGAGTACACAAAAGACGAGAAGTCATAGCGCCGCACATAATCGTATATTTGAACCACATATATCTGTCAAATCCCAAGCCGAATGGGCACGATTTGGAGATAATCTCGACTAGGACAGGATTGGAGAAGCGAAAAGTCGCTCGCTGGGTACGTAGCGTGAATTGAGTGGGAATTATATCAGATACTAACCGTTCAGTTTAGAAACAAAAGGTACAGGCTGTGATTTCGAAAAATGCTGCTATTAATATACATGAGTCTTTGTATCTTTGACTATTTGCACTATTCTTCCCTTTTTTTCGTGATGTTCATCCAGCTGTTAACCTTCCTTTGGGGCACCCTATTACTCGAAGCGAATGATATTAGTTTATTGAGTGTTTCACCCGAATCAGCCAGCAGATCTAGAATAATTTGAAGGATTTCAGTTAGATTTTGGGTCGATAATCTGCTCTTGAATCCAAAGTCACGGAGAGTTCCTCTGAACAACTTGAAAAGTTTTAGTTTCTCACTCGTGGTCAAAGCTTCAGTTGTAAGAATACCCATCTCGATGCCACTAATTTTTTGTCGGTTGAAATCGCTTTTGTTATCTTTATGTTTCCGGATCATGGCTATACATTGATCTGGGTCTTGTCGTACGATGTACAAGCAAATGACATAGTCCCGTAGTCTCGAGGGCAAATTTATTGTCCCTAAGAGCTCCTGAAAATCCGTGTGCAGATCTTTTCTGTAAAAGAAACTACATGTTTCTAGAATTAGCTCCTTTTGTAGGTATTTTCTGAACCGGTCATCGGTAGAAAGGAATACTTCTGATTCCAAAATAGCTTCGTTCAAAAAACTTAAAACACGTACCGCTCGTGGGACACTAATATCAGAAAGCAATTGAGCCAACGATCTTATAGTGTTATGGAATTTTTTCTTATACCTTTCATCTATGACTCTTCGACCTTTGTTAGTGACGGCCGTTGTTTTCAGTATCATGCTACAGAACAAAGGGATGACAATGTCTTTTTCCGCAATACTGTTCCTTACAACAAGACCTCTTAATATTTCCAATAGAAACTTTGTAGGCCTCTTCTCCAGCCCAATAAAATGTCTATAAATTTGTACCAACTCTCCCATCTCTCCGACCGGGAAAGTGAGATGATTCCTTAAGTTTTTTGAAAATCCAGGTTGATCAGACGTCATCAATAAGGCCTTATGCACCAGAACCAGACTACCTAAGCTAGATCCCAGTTGGGAAAAGAAAACATCAAAAGCAGGACAGTAATCGCGAGCTCCGGACACTGATGTTAGGAGATCAAGGAGTATGTCACAAGTGCCAAAATCTTTCTTGTTTAGCATCATCAAGCTCTCACCGATGACTCCATTACTAATGAGCTTGTGATTTTCTAAAAGAATTGAAGCCAAAAGATCCAGGTCGCCATTTCCCAACGCTTTTTCAGCGAGGAAATTCAAGGACCAGCTTTTTCGATCATTTACCACATACTCTCTTCTGAACAACTCGTACGCGACATGTAACGGGATGATATCTGTACTCAAAATTGAAATGAAATCATAATCATTTAGTCCTACTCCTTCCATTATTTTGAGGATCTTGAATAATTCACCGGTATCAAACTGCTGTACGTCTATATTATTGGTTGCAAATTTGAACCATCCAGGAAGGTTGAATTTCTGGAGTCTGAAAGCTACCTGCATTAGATAATCGAGGTCGCTTGGGATGTCGGGCGAGTTTTCGAAAATTCTCCGCAACGCCATTAGAAGCGTAAACTCATTTAGCGGTTGAGTGAACTTTTCACTGGTGTCGATCTTACGATAATAAGTCAAAGCTTCGTTCAAATGGGATCTTGATATCGAGAAACTGTGTGAAAAACTTTCGACTATAACAGACCGAAGGGACAGATTCGGTAACACGCTTTCAGAAGACAATATTGCTTCTAGAATACCGACAAGACGATTATTGCTCTCTTCCATGACACCTCCTATAATCTCGACAATAATTTCAATATCATTAATAGTGCTCGACTCATCAACCAACATCTTCCAAATATGGTCGAACTGATGGTGGAATGCCAATCGGCTGATCAATAAATTTCGTTGATCATCGTCTATTTTTACCTCTTTGTTGTATAGAAACTGAAGATATATGGAAGGAGGTATCTCAGAAGGATTGAAACTTAGGATTTTCATTAGTTTGTTATCTTCATCTAAAATGCCGTCTATGGAGGCAAGGACATCGTCAGCCAAACCTCCCATGTTATTTACCTCGTTTTCCAAGATTTGATCACCCACCAAGGACTCTTTTATAAAAGTCGACTCTTTCTTCACAAAATCGAGTATCATCTTTGGAATGGGCTTGTCAAGAAGACCAACCGAAGTGTTGTGACTCTTCCGTAAAATGCATGTATTCGAAAATCGTCGCGTGACCTGGGTTTTTATATACGACCTTGAAGTCCTTGCCAGCAAAAGACATCGTAGGCTACTATTACTCAAGCGGTGGAAGGGGTACCTGAGCATCCTAGCTCATCTGTGAATAAGTTGAAAATTAGTATGAAATCGTCGCGAAAGATTGATACACCCCAAAAGATTTGGCAACATGTCTCAAGTCATCTGGAACTCGGATATCGACGTTTACAATTCAGATGTAATTCCCATCCCGATATCCAGGAATATAGCAAAGTATTTGTCCATTGCCGATTTGTTGCCGTTTTCACGAGTCTCGAAGAACACTTACAAGACTGTGAACAATCCAAAGTTATGGATCACTATGCTTAAAGAAGTCGGAATATGGTCAACCATACCGGTGGAAAATGGTGGCAGCATCGTCATTCAGAAATTTAATCCCCTCAATTGTCTTGATAACCGGATCCTGGAGGAAGGGGAAGCGAAAAGAGTTATTTTAAAGATTTACAAATGTTTGGATAAATACTATTTGGATATCTTGTCTAATAAATCATTTGATAAGGTCAAGATATTTGTGGAGTTTCAGCGTCCCGAAGAACAATGCAAGATACTAAAGAACCTCTTGTCATATAGCAAAATTGATAAGAATCCTGATACAAGGTATGCTGCTCAGGAGAAACTCAGCTCGTTGTTCGAAATATTCGAGAACGCTTTGTTAAGAGAGCTCGATATTCATTTTGATCTTGAAGATTTCGGGACCATGAAGAGGTTTGTGAACATTCTAATCGAGCTAGGAAACCAACAGACACTCATTGACTTTTTCATACAAAAAAGCGTATTCGATAACGGGGACAACACCTTTGATTTACTAGAAGGCATAGACCCTGATTATTATTTCAACGAGACTACCGTGGAACAAGAAATCACATACCAAATAAACATGCATGGGTTCGAGACCCTTATGCAAAAACTCACAGGAATCTTTAATTATGAATCCAAAATTATCGATCTAATATTCCCTGTCAGTGTTCCGATAATGTACAAAGTCAGTGAGGAGTTGATTTTAAATCAGTTGGCGGACCGCTTTGAAGCTATAATACTGAAAGCAAGACAGAAGGGTCTTTATCTTGATATAGTTCCATTCTTTTATAATATTGTGAAGACAAAGTTAATTCCTAATTTGACCCCAAGTGAAAATCTAGGTGTGGGTTACCAACACTTAGTACAAGAGTTATTTGACATGCAATTTGAACAAACATTGTCGGAATACATAAGGGAAGAGATAGTAGCATTCAAGAGTGAAGCAAATGTCAAAATTGCAGAATGGAAGAAGTCCATAGAGAGAAGAGAGGAAGAGACTTCCCAAAATATTCTCAGGAACGTGAGGACAGAGACAAAAAACGACTTTCTTACAAGCTTCAAAAAGGCTTTCACAGGAGGGGCGTCTGCAACAGACGTGGAAGACGATGTTAAAGATCAAGAGACGTATTCTGAGATGCAAGCGAAGGAAAAGATTTTGACGGAGAACATGAAATCTATAAATAAGATTTTTAGCTTGAAGCTAGCTATGGAGTTGATCAATGATGGCAAGAAAGCCTTGATCAGGATACTTAATTTTGACAACTTCTCCATAGTAGCTCTTCAGCAATCATTGATGTCTACGGTTCAAGAGATTTTCATTTCAGTACTTGAACTGATAGGGAATGATCATTTGAAGCCTGGGTTTGACAAAGCCTTGGTGTATTTGAGAACCTACAAACCTGTGAATTCATATCTTCATGCATATGAACCTATAAAGCCTTTGGTTTTATTCTCAGATCTTGTAAATCTCGCGGATGTGATAATTCAAATGGTTGAAATATTTTATAAAGAGGAATTGATCAACAGGCATATTGTCAGAAACGAAAACTCTATTTCAAATCCCTCGTTGCAGAGGAAAAAAAGATTAGAAGAAACGGTGGATACGTACGTGGCTGATGGGTTGAATATTGGTATAGACGTTTTGATACAAGAGGTTGAAAATGCCTACGCCCAAGTATTAGAAGAACAAAACTACTGTTCTTTAACGGATAAAGATATTGGTACACCAACCGGAGCGTCAATACGAGTTGTACAGATTTTGGATGACAATTTTGATTTGCTAGAGGGGTGTGCTGAAAAATCTGTCGTAGATGTCTTTCAACAAGAACTTGCTGAAAGATTCTTCCATGTTGTGGTGAAAACGATCAAACGATCGACGGTATCGAACACAGGAGCTGTCACGCTCATTTCTGATTTAAATCTTTTTTACAAATGCATCTTTACCCACATAAAGACGAACAAAAGAATGATATTACCATTGTTCCAGTCATTACAAAAAGTAGGAAGTATCTATTTAATCAGTGGAGAGGATTCGAAAGCAATAGGCAAATTGGTCAGTGATTTAAGCAAATTTAACGGAATATTTGGCCAAGAGGAGATTTACGAGTTTGTACAGAGAAGAGAAGACTGGCCAATAGTCAAAAGACATGTGGAAAAAATCATGTATGGTTTGACCTTCGGTGATTGTAGTGTTGTATAAGTGGTTTTTTGCAGCTATTTTAAATACCGCGATTTGATATTTCAGCATTTCGCATCTTTCTACCTCGTAAGGAAACATTCTAGCGAAAAGCAGCACGCGACATCTCGTATTGACGACATAATTTAAAAATACTAAGTGTTACCCAGCATCATCGCGAAAGGGCTAGATTCTATTTAAAATTCTATGAGATCACATGTTTAACATTATTCTACGATCCAGCAAGAGACTAGTCTTCAGTACAAGACACGTGGTGATCCTGGCGCTGGCGCTGAAGATATCACCAAGTTCAAAAGATGGTACCAGAGAAGAAGCCCAGTCTAGGCTCTCCAAGGCTTATCGTCTTTTAACGGACAAAACTTCGAGGTTCAAATATTCTTCCTTGAAGTGTCTTGATCTATATACGCGTGATAGTGCGTATCTACTCGAAGATGCGCTACAATCTAGCAAGTTGAACAGATCGTTATTCACGTTTTTAAGCGACAATTTTCGATTATCAAGTTCCATAAGGGGATTGGTATTGCTTGACTTGAAACGAATCTGGGACCAAGCTAACTACGACTTGATAATGCAATCTCTTTTACAGTTCTCGAAGCACCATAGGACTCCTGGATTTTGGAGAGAAAGAACTTCGAGTTTGCGTTTCCATACAGCAAATGTTTTGGTTGTCTTTGCTGCTCTTTCAGGTGAACCTTTAATCGGATCTCTGTTCGCAATAGCGTTCAATGAGCAATCTGTACCTATTAGGCCAACATCCTCAAGAACGCTAATGCGTTGCTTGGCATCTTACCAAGGCCAACAACAACAGTACTACAGCTACTCGATGTTAAAGCTTCTTGAGACCTTTCCCAATCATAGATTCGACAGTGATGATATGTCTAAAATTATGAATTCGTCATTAGTGGGAGCGAAAGATTGTTATATAACCAATTTGATCTTTCGAAGGCTCAAACACCATATTAATCCTCATGAAGTTGAGCAGAACTTAAAAGACACGATGAAACTATTAATAATTAAAAATGTGGAGTTCGGTCAGCATGAGAGGGCTTTCAAGATATGGGATGGTTTCATGGCCCACAGCATTATATATGACACCGAGATTTTAAAGAGCCTTTTGAGTGCCGTCAACTCAACTTGTGGAGATAGGATAATTGCAAAGCTCGATTTTTCACTCTTGGAAGTGGAGGCATTAAACACAATTCTTGAGTTTCATGGAAGAAATCTTCACCAGTGGGAAAATATAGAGGGAACAATAGAGATGTTCAAAGCTCCATTGAAGCGCCTGACCTTGTCAGCTTTTTTGAAAGTATTCTTGCGTCATGGTAAAGAAGCTGAGTCAAAGAAGGTATTAGATTCTATTCTTAAACTGAAAGATAAGCTCACTGCAGATGATACCAACGAGATAGTAAAGAAACTTCTCAGAGATGATGAATTAGCAAGAGCGATGGAGTTGATCACGAGTTCAAACCCCGACCTTGCTAGAAAGGCTTGCTTGTCGATTTTTGAGTTCTTGTTGCATCATGATAAAGTCAAAGAGGAGAGCTATATTCTTAGCGATATGGTATTGAGATTACAGGGTGTGGAATACGACTTATTAGTGAAAGTTTTACCACTAATAGTTGAGTATTTATGCCAGCACCACAGTATTGTGATAGGTAGAAGTTTTTTGAATACAGCCAGGAAAGACATGCATGGACAAAGAATTGAGGCGTCAAAGGTGTTGGGGACACGAAGATGGGGATTGCCTCATGAAGTATCTAAGATAATATTGGCATCTCCAAAAAGTGTGATTACTAGTATATACGTGATTCTTGATAAAGCTTTTCACGATGATGATTTAGAGGTAATGAGTTGGTGCATAACGGAATTGAAGACTGAAGGAACACTTGTTACAGATGTTCTTGACCATATAAAGAGCATGGACAAAGCAAAGTTCAAACGGTATTTCCACGCTTTGATATGAAGATATATTTATATACATGTAATAAAACAGAACGGAAACCATCCTACTTCTTCGACTTTGACCGCTTTTTATCGAACAACTTACCACCACTAGCAACTTCCTTCGCATTTTCACCCAACATGGCGAAAAGGTCATCGCTGGTTTTTGGTTTTTCATCTGTATTATCAGAGCCCTCTAAGGTTGGTTCAAATGAAGAGAATCTCTGTTTAAACTTGTTGATCTTACCGGTGGCATTAGGATCTGTTGTAATTAAATCAGATCTGTGTGGATTCCATAGGATATTATTTCTTTGATCATTAATCATTCTTATTTCATCTTTGGGTGCTTGTGATCTCCTCCTAATGACTGAACCATCACTCAACTCAACCAAAGTCTCAAATTGGTAAAATATTGCAGGTCTCGCTTTTCCCATTTTTATCTTCCTCATCACTCTTCTACTGGATAAATGAACTTCACCCTTCATGGTGATATGCCTTACAAATTCTTTGGAAGCCTGTATTTGGCTTGACACGGCATGCTTAAACATCTTCACAACTATCGTACAGAAAATTTTCCATCGAAAATCCACTACGCTAAGTTTTATGCGCATTCTGTCGATCGCTGAAAAACTTTTTGTTCTCAATATCCTGAGTACTTATAATAGAAGATGTCATTTTCCTCACAAACACCTACAATCGTGGTGTTGAAAGAAGGCACCGATACTTCTCAGGGCAAGGGACAAATAATAAATAATATCAATGCGTGTTTAGCTATTCAGGATACGTTGAAACCAACGTTAGGTCCATTTGGATCTGACATTTTAATTGTCTCATCCAACGGCAAAACTACTATATCTAATGATGGAGCTACCATTTTAAAGCTATTAGACATCGTGCATCCTGCGGCTAAAATGCTTGTGGATATTTCAAGAGCACAGGATGCTGAAGTTGGAGACGGTACCACATCTGTTACTATATTAGCTGGTGAGTTTTTGAAAGAAAGCAAGAGCTTTATTGAGGATGGAATCTCTTCTAACCTTATCTCCAAAGGATTAAGAAAGGCCTGTGATCTTGCTGTTGAAAAGATCAAAGAGATTGCAATAGAGGTGAAAAAAGAAGATCCTAAAGAGTTCCGTCAATTGTTAGAAAGATGTGCCACTACTGCCATGTCCTCTAAACTTATAAGTCAGAATTCTAAATTTTTCACCAAAATGGTCGTTGATGCTGTTTTGAGCTTAGATCAAGACACGTTGGATGAAAACTTGATAGGTATAAAGAAAGTCCCCGGAGGCTCCATGGAAGACTCACTTTTCGTTGATGGTGTTGGATTCAAAAAAACATTTTCATACGCTGGGTTTGAACAGCAACCCAAGCAATTTGAAAACCCTAGGATTTTGAATCTCAACGTTGAACTTGAGTTGAAAGCTGAGAAAGATAATGCCGAGGTGAGGGTTGAACAAGTTCAAGACTATCAGGATATTGTTGACGCAGAATGGAAAATCATTTTTTCAAAGTTGGATGCCATTCACAAGAGCGGAGCTAATATCGTTCTTTCTAAATTGCCTATCGGTGATTTGGCCACACAATATTTTGCAGACCGCAATATATTCTGTGCTGGGAGAGTTGCATCTGAAGACATGGATCGTGTTATTCAAGCTGTGGGTGGTACCATTCAATCTACATGTTCCAATATTAGTGACAAAGACCTCGGAACTTGTAGTAACTTTGAGGAAGTCCAAATTGGATCGGAAAGATATAATTTATTTAAAGGCTGCCCGCAGGCGAAGACATGCACTCTTGTATTAAGAGGAGGTGCAGAGCAGGTAATTGCGGAAGTTGAGAGATCGTTACACGATGCGATTATGATTGTCAAAAGAGCAGTTGATCATAATTCAGTAGTGGCCGGCGGAGGAGCGATCGAGATGGAGCTTTCAAAGTATTTAAGAGAGTTTGCAAGATCAGTAGCAGGCAAGCAGCAATTAATAATTTCTGCTTTTGCTAAAGCTTTAGAGGTGATTCCCAGACAACTTTGTGAAAATGCTGGGTTAGACAGCATTGAGTTGCTTAATAAATTAAGAAGTGCGCATGCCAAAGGTGAGGTTTCTATTGGTATCGACTTCCATAAAGAATCTATTGGTGACAATATGCAGAGTTTTATTTGGGAGCCCTCATTGGTCAAGATCAACGCCCTTGAGTCAGCAACCGAGGCAGCAATTGTTGTTCTTTCAGTAGACGAAACTATCAAAAACGAGGATTCTGGAGAAGGAAGAGGCAGAGGGGCTTACTAGCTAATGTTGTATGTAGTATAAATTAGTAGTTGTTGGAAAAAAATGCTGTACACACCATCAAATATGGCTACGCGACGCGCTATTTGAACACGATTTTCCAATTGAACCTTCAAACCTTCAAACCGCGAAGACGTACAAAAAAGGTTCATATATATAATATTGAGAGGTTCCAAATTTTTTTTTGTCTGCCTGAGATATGCAAGTTCAAAAGCAGAAGCAAGTTCCAGAGCGAAGGTACGGCCCTCCACCTTATAGTAAATTGAGGACCTACAATCCAATGCTCGAATTGTTAGAGGCCCAAGCTGGAAACAAGTCATACTCAGAATACTCACAAGATATCACTAATTACTTGTCTGTTCTTGAGCCGAGGAGCTCAATCAACATACCAATGATTGATCTACAACCCGAGATTCAGTGGTTTATGAGACCATTTTTACTCGACTTCCTTATAGAGCTTCATTCCTCCTTTAAACTTCAGCCACAGACATTGTTTCTTTGTATAAACATTGTCGATAGATATTGTTCTAAAAGGATAGTGTTCAAGCGCCACTACCAGCTTGTGGGCTGTACGGCCCTTTGGATCGCAGGGAAATACGAGGACAAGAAGAGCAGGGTGCCCACCTTAAAGGAGTTAGCCATGATGTGCAGAAACGCATATGACGAGGATATGTTTGTTCAAATGGAAATGCACATATTATCGACCCTTGAATGGTCGTTGGGCCACCCGAATTTGGAAGATTGCCTCCAGCTTGCTATTAGCAGTTGTAACATCACTGGCGATTCAACGCCATTTAAGTATAATCCTAGCACCAAGAGCTCTTCCATCACCTCGGCAGTGACAGCCATTGGAAGATTTCTCTGTGAAGTTTCTTTGTACAATAGAGAATTCTTGTCTGTACCTACGTCTTTGGTATCAGCAACATCGAATTTATTGGCCTGCTCAATGCTCCAAATTCCCAATGCGTCAGCCTATTTGCATCAACTTGTGACGTCAGAAGGTACCAAGCAGCTGCTTGAGTTTGACGAAAATGCTGAGAATAGAATGCCGATTGTAAGTGGCCCATTTTTTGAGGGATTCAATGATGACACATTACATCAAATTCGAAGGTTGGCTATTCTTTTTGTTCTACAGCTATCAAAAGTTACGGAGGTTATGACGAAAAAGCACGAAGAACTTGGGGTCATACACGTCATACGGAATTTTAACAAGAGGTATGAACAGGCTATTAAGATCATACACGAGAATCAATCGTTAATAGAGGAGCTGCAACCTGATACGTTTGAATCGAGTTTCCTTGCCCTTATTGCAGACCTGCTTCTACTTTTCGACCAATCTGCATCAAAATCGAACCAAGAAGAAAGGCAAGATCCTCTTACTCCTCCTTCAGCATCTTCCCAAATTTCAGTGTTTTCTAACGATGCGTCCTGCTCATACGAAACCCCAATGAAAAGTGGCTTAAACTATCCTAGAAGGAGCACAAACACGGATCACTTTACTGGCAACGAGTGGTCCTCACCTATCCCCGCCAAAATGCATATGTAATTTTCGTGTTGTAAACGAAATATTCAATTCCACTACCATATATTCTAATAAATTGTTACGATAGTACAAATCAGAAGTTGATATTAAAGTCAAGTATAAATACCTTGAGTAAGTAATTGAAACTGGTCGTAAAGTCTGGTATAGACACTTCCAATACTTCTGCCAATAAGAGAAACGTCGACGAAAGTGTCACATTCCTCCTCTGTCAAATCAAGTTGAAGTCTCTGCCTTAGTAAGATGCTTGTTTGTGCACCATTCTTGAAACAGGGCAAGCTCGAGTCTTTCAGCATGAGATCCACAATATTGATTAACTGGTCACAGTTGCTTCTGAGAACATGAAAGCAGCTTTTACACAATTGTTTGAATTTTAGATAAGGCTCACCATTAAACCCCCCAAGAACATCAACATACTCCTGGGTAAGTTTGAAGGGTGCAGCTTCAAACCCCACACTACCCGGAGAATTTGACAAAAGGAAGCCGAAGTCAATATGTATGATATGTCCTTCGTTATCCAACATGATGTTACCGTTATGTCGATCCTTTATTTGCAAGACGTAACAGATGATCGAGTATGCCGCAAGACTCCGAGCAAAGTTATCTTGAGCTTTCTTATATTTGCTCGAATTACCCTCACCATAAATTTTAACGAAGTAGTCTTCGATTGAGGCAACAGTCCCTTTGACGTTCTGACCATTCTTTACAGACATCTCAGTAAGCGATTTCTTAATCGAATGAACAGACATAGCATTATTTATTGTTTCGACCAAGCCAGAGTTGGCGCTAGTGACAAGAATTTTCATGTTCTTTGTCCAAACCCCCACAGAATTGGACTTCCAGATCTTCGAGATCATGGAGATGAGCTGACATGCGAATGCTTCTTGTGGCAAATCGTCACCATTTTTAGCTATCACAGAACACAATTCCCAGTTCTTGAGGTGGCCGAAAGTGCTTGCCCTTCTTATTCTATCCTTTTTGGTGAGCCAGTCTTCCCCCAATTTGAAGTCATTTTCTAGCTTTCTTGCTCCGGCATCTGGAATTGTCTGACCGATATTAACACTATCAATTTCACTTATTTGTTGATAACCAATAGTCTCAAACTTGTCTTGGAGCTTCTGCATCGAATCGATGATACGTGCTTTGATGGAAGCTGCTTGTTCAGAATTAGCTTGTCCTGATTTCTCAAGTTGTCGTAACATAACTGCAGCTATCCTCATTTGGGCCGACAAGTCCTTAGTTGAGAAGCTCTCTGAGTTAGTCAGCCCCGACGAAGAATCTTTTTTGTCATGGGCAGCAGAATAAATACCACTGGATGCTTTTGGAGGACCTTCCAACCTAGAAGGAGATATGTGATGAGATATTGAATGTCTCTCATTTGAGATAGCGATCATGGAAGCATCACCCAAATCCTCTTCTTCGTGCATAAAAGCGGGGCCATCATTTGAAATCTTTGCAGAGCCAGGTCTCAGAGAGGTATTCTTTTGACCGAGACCTAAAGGTGAAGTGGTATTTCCCAAAATTATAGACTTGTTGTAATCGGTTTGTGGGTTGAAATCCATCTCTTCACTCAAGTATTCTATAAGTAACAAGAAAGGGACCCTTTCAGCCGAATTCAAGACACATGCTTCGTTAACATTGAGCTTCAAGATCCTATGAAATCTTTTGTTTTGCTGACTGCTGACAGGCAAAAGCTGAGGAATGTCAATTTCCGAAGGAAGTAAAGTATTATTGACAATGGCCAATTCAGCTCTTAAGGACGTCAAGCGCGCCTCTTTTGGGACTTGGGACAAGATTGTTGATATGTTTTGAAGTGCCATAATGAACTCTGTTTCCTTTTTAAAATAGTTGACATGTAAATGTTTGATTTTTTGATCGTGTCCCATATTCTGAAGTTGCTTGATGAGCACTCGTGGCTCAGGGATCTCCAACGACGCAAGTGACACGGAGGACGAGTTGGAGATAACCGGGGTTATGGTCAAATCTTCATACAGGCTTTCTCTATCAGCTCTCAAATCAGGAAGGGAATGTGAAACCAAATTCGATGCCGTTACTAGCAGTTGTGCAGAGACAAAACCATCTTCGGATTTTCTTTTGCTGATGATAATGGACTTCTTCGATCTAATCCTTGTGTTTATGTTGATATCTCTGTCCAAAAGCTCTGTATCCGAATGACTATTTGTTGATTCGTCATTTTTTATTTGAGACGCCATAATTGGAGGTCTACTACCCTCTGAATGCCTTGAGGGGATGGTTCGTTCATTCTCTGCATCCAAGGATATATTTCTGTTCCGCAAAGTATTGTTTCTAGTAAGGGACTTATGAAAATTGGCCAATCTGAACAAGAATGACTTCCTTTGCTTGGATTGCGATATAATTATGGGTTTGATATAAGAAGCCACGCCAGGAGCACAAAACGAGGCCGAAAAGGCCCCAGACAATATTAAAGCTGGATGGACATTTTCTCGGAATTTAAATATATCCTGCTTCTGGTAATTTTCATCATTGAACATTATGTTTTGTATATCATTGATGAATGAACGGACAATATGGAAAGAATATGAATCTGGGCTATCTTTCAACTCAAAAATGTAACTTTGTAAATACCAAAATGTTATTAAACAAAAATGTGGGTATCTTGAAGAGTATTCAAGCAAGAAGTCTGTTAAAGCCATTGAGTCAGTTTCGAAACTGACAAGTAATTGGATGAACTGTGGGATGTAAAATTCTAATTCCAAATAGCTATAGCTACGAAGTTTACCCACAAGAAAATGGGTTACTCCAATATTGGAATAGTTAAGTTTCAACTCTTGTATACATCGGAATGCATCCAACGACCAGGAGCCAGCTGGGTCTACAAGATCTTGAAATGTGTTGTATTCCATGGTTGATCAGATTTTCATCAAACGCATTCAAAAAAAACAAGGTCCTGAAGTTTGGTCACGTGAACAGAAATTAATATAGTGAGCTAAACAAATATACATAAACGTGTAAAAACAGGAAAAATAGTCGTTTAAGGAGACTGTGTGGACAAGATACCAACTATGTGGCTTTCTTCTTATAAGCCGGAATGTGAAATTCATCTTCGAACTTTTGACCAGGCAAAATCGGCAAAATTTCAAAAATTTTGGTTCTTAATTGCTCTGCATCTTCAGCCAAATCCAACCTTTTGTAAAGAAGTAGCTCTAAATCTTGATTCTCCAGGTCTGAGAAGGGGACATCATGAAAGAGTTTGGGGTGAAAAGCGACCCCGTCTTCCGACCTCTTTTTCGCTTGCTGTCTCTGCTCTTCTTCAACGCGTGATTTTTGCTCGGTGGCTTCTATATGGTCCCTCTTGCTAAGAGCGTCAATCGTGGGCTTCCAAAGTTTTCTGGATTCGAAGTCCCATTGCTCCTCGAGGGGCTTGACTTTTGGCGCATATGTGACTGTTTTCAGCGTGTCATACAAAACTGTTCGTTTGCTTGTCTTGTTATCTTTGATTTCCATAACTTCGTTCCACTTCCCACCAATAGTGTATAGAATTTCACCAGAATCTATATTCTTGATGGTCCCTTCGATAGCATCATATGTACCACCTATGAACCCTTTAGTTTTGAATTCTATGTCAGCTTCGTACCCAGTTTTTGCACATTTGACATACATATGGTCCCCCAATTCGTACCTCAATTTTCCAAACAAAATACCTCTACAGTAGACATTGGGCTGGTTCATGGTATAAGTTTCTTCATCATGCTTACCAAGTGTAACATGCGCCCACCCTTCCATCATTGCAGCAGAAGAATTGCCCAAAAATTTTGACTTGGGAATAACAATTCCATCAACTCTGATCTTCTGTTCTGGCACTAGATAGAAGTAAGATGATTTGGGAGGATGATGGGAGGTTTGTTCGGAGATGTAATATGCCGTGTTATTGGAAGGCAAATTGTCCCAGAAGCAAGTAAATACTTCCCCGAGAACGGGATTCAAAGGCTTCTTTACTGCTTTGGGCGCAATGTGCCAGGAGGCGAGATACCATTTCAAAATTAAAACGAATCGTTGGAGATCATCCTCGGTATCATTTGCCTCTAATAAAATATCAGGAATTTGGAAGAAATTAGTAATTCGTTCTAACATTGACTTCCTCTCTAAGATAAAAGTTGGCAATGTAATCTTTGAGAGGTCACATCCTGGCCTGAGTTGAGAAATTATACCCATAAGAATGGACTGGCCTTCGTTATCAAGCTCATCAATGTCATCTGTATTGTTATTATCTGAAGGTTCAGATTTCAGTCCACTTGCAACTAGGTCACTGTCCGATGTACCTTTGAGCTTGAGTTTGTCTAATTTTGATGTCAAACCCATTTTGAAGTCTTAGAAAGCAAAACAAGGAAATTAACCCCTCCAAAATTTTTGGTAAGGTGCGCACACTTGTAGGCTGTTTAGCGGAACTGAGTCGGTCAAAATGCCTCGAAAGAGTGATTAGAGGGGCCAGCAGCGAAGTTGCAATACTTTTTGGTGAAGTTATCCAGTCAACGCACCCGGTTACGTTACGGTATGCGGAACCGTACTTAGATAAGTAAAAATATTTGAATACAGTTATTATCACCGGAGCTTTTTGTTTTTCTCAGCTACTTAGTGCGAGTCAACTCTGTTGAAAAATTGATTGTTGCATCATGAATGGCATTAGCTATGGGGTGACGCCACCAATATCGATAACTAACCCAACTGCACAAGATGTCTCATTGAATGATTCATTAGTGGCAGAGCTCAGAGCACGCAGATCGTTCGAAAGTGAAGTGGATACTAGAAAGAGAGTGGATACTCTCAA
Source organism: Yamadazyma trypodendri (assembly GCA_030572515.1). Classification (NCBI taxonomy): domain Eukaryota; kingdom Fungi; phylum Ascomycota; class Pichiomycetes; order Serinales; family Debaryomycetaceae; genus Yamadazyma; species Yamadazyma trypodendri. Next base: position 160,455 of record JAJMAI010000024.1, on the reverse strand, counting down.
TATCCTTCAGCAACTTGCTGAACAATTCGTGTACATGGTGTCCAAAACAAAAAATATGAGTGAAGGAATGGCAAAAGATGCCGGGGGGAAGATATTCACATTTGGATCATACAGGTTAGGAGTCCATGGACCAGGGTCTGATATAGATACACTTGTGGTTGTGCCGAAACATGTGTCTAGAAGTGACTTTTTTGATGTATTTCCCACAATTTTAAAAGAGAGAAAGGAATTGGAGGAAATAACTCCTGTTCCAGATGCTTTTGTTCCAATAATAAAAATGGAATTCAACGGCATTTCCATTGATTTAATTTACGCTAAATTGGAACTTTCTCGTGTACCAAGAGATTTGAAACTAGATGATAAGAATCTTCTTAGAAATTTGGATGAACGAGACTTGAGATCTCTAAATGGTACTCGAGTCACAGACGAGATCCTCACTTTGGTTCCAAAGCCGACAGTATTCAAACATGCTTTGAGATGCATAAAGATTTGGGCCAAACAACGAGCAATATATGCGAACGTTTTTGGGTTTCCTGGAGGAGTGGCTTGGGCTATGTTGGTAGCCAGAATTTGTCAACTATACCCGAACGCGGTAGGTGCTGTCATAGTTGAAAAGTTTTTTCTGATTTATTCCCAATGGAGCTGGCCTCAACCGGTGTTATTGAAACCGATAGAGGACGGCCCTCTTCAAGTTAGAGTTTGGAATCCCAAATTATACCAACAAGATCGTTTACACAAGATGCCTGTAATCACACCAGCCTATCCTTCGATGTGTGCCACGCATAATATCACAACTTCAACTCAAAGAATCATTATCGAAGAATTTCAAAGAGGTGCTGAAATCATGGTTTCTATTAGACTGGGGCAAAAATCTTGGGCGGACTTGCTCCAACGTCATAAATTTTTCTTTAGGTACAAGTTCTACTTGTGTGTTACTGCTGCTTCCAAAGATAGCTACGAGGAGCATATAAGATGGGCTGGTTTCGTGGAAAGCAAGCTCAGGTTGTTGGTTCAAAAATTAGAGGTCACAGAAGGAGTGCTGATAGCTCATCCCTACATTTCTGAGTTTGAAGACACATACAAATGCAGAACCCAAGAGTATGCTGATCAAATAATTGCCTCATATGGATCTCACCTGGCTGACTCGATAGCAAAGAACCTCGAAAAAGTGGAATCGCCCAACAGAGATGTCGTGGCAGCGGAAGATGTGCCTGTGAGCTTGACGAAAATGTATATCGGATTGGATATTACCTTACATGCCGGAGCTGCTAAGAAATTAGATATTCAAAGGCCCTGCGCTGAGTTTTTTACTATATGCAAAGGTTGGCCGACTTTCAAGGAGAACGTTCACTCAATTCAAATCAAGAATGTCAAAGTATATGACTTACCTGATGATGTTTATGAGGAAGGCGAAAAAAGACCCTCCAAGCAAAATAAAAGAAAGAAAGTTGATAAAGAAGACGAGAACAAGAGATTGAAAACTATTAAGGCTGCTAAAGCGTAAAATCAATTACGAAAATTGATGCTGACAGAATTTAGAGGTACCATGAGGGTCCAATTTCTAGTCCACACTTTGTGACCCACGTAGAACAACAAAATAACGACAGCTCCTAAATAGTTCTGAAAAAAGTTCTTAGCATCCGGTGTACCATCTCCAGAAACGGGAAACAACGCAACCCAAAATTGTGCAATAAGTACCAATATCAATAGAATAATCGAGTACACTGAACCCCATATTCCTGTAACAGACATGAAACGCAATTCACTCAAGTTCCTCTTCTGCACCCTCAAAGCCATTCTAAACCTGATGTGACAGACTGCAATGTTTAGCCACAGAAACACAGTCAGTAATCCGCTAATACTTAATAACCAAGCGAATATAGTTTCGTGATCTTTATTGGCACTAAGAAAGCATAAAAGACCAAATATTCCCGACACTGCCAATCCACCTAAAGGTCTTCCCTTCTTGTCTATGTAGGCACAAAATTCAGGAGCCAATCCTTGTGCTCCTAAACTTTGAATAGTTCGGGAGCAGCCATAAACAGCAGAATTACCCACAGATATCACCGAAAGAAGAATCACTGCGTTGAAAATCGACGGCAAGGCCTTGATTTGTGCATTATTGATAGCAATCACAAAGGGAGATACCGAAGACCCGGAACCAAAAAGCTGGGGGGAATTGTAGGGGACAAGAAGACCCACTAAAGTCAATGTCACAAAGAAAAAGAAGAATATACGCCAAAACACCTGTTTTATGGCTTTGGGCAAGGTGACAGACGGGTTCTGTGACTCCCCGGCCGCCAACCCCACAAGTTCCGTACCAGCAAGCGAGTACAGAGCTGTGACGAATACTGAACAAACACCTTTGAAACCGTTGGAAAAAGCCCCGGGATTTCCCCAGTACCTATCTCCAATAAAGTCACGAGTAGGACCTCCACCACATACCAAAACCACCCCCAAAATAATGAATCCTATCAAAGCCACTATCTTGAAACTAGCCAATATAAATTCGGCTTCCCCATAGCCTTTTACTCCAAATAAATTGATCCCTAGTATAAGCACATAGAATATGGATACCCACGCAACTGAGTTGATATCCGAGTTCCAGTACTGAATACAAATGGTCGCAGCCACCAACTCCAATGGTAGCACAATCAACCACATCAACGCATAGTTCCATCCCACTGCAAACCCCCATGATGGGTCAATGAATCTGGTGGCATAACTAGAAAATGCCCCACTAACTGGAAGTGCCACGCAAAGTTCTCCTAAAGAATGAACAATATTGAAGACCATAGTCCCGATGACCCCCCACCCAATGATCAAGGCAGCAGGTCCACCGGTAGCTAGGGCAGAACCCGACCCTATGAATAATCCAGTTCCCAAAGTTCCTCCCAAACTGATCATTTGGAGATGTCTATTTTTCAAGTCTTTCACTAGAGGAGACCGTTCCACTCCCCTATTTGCCTTCTCTATGTCTGTCATAAGATGAGGGTTATCTTCGATATCTATGGGGGCTTTTTTGAAGCCGTCTTTGAACTCTCCCCACAACGATAGCCGTACATCGCTAGAGTGGGAAGTCTTGGGCGTGTACCGCTCTGTATCTGATACCTCCATATAGGCACCTTTTCGAACGGTATTGGTGTGGTTGAAGTAAGTTTTTCAGGTGGTCCGATGCACAGTCTTGAAGGCTACCATTTTTTGGAAAGTGTGCAGCCATATTCCTGAGTGGAGGGGTGCGAGTTCCCATATAGGAAGGGGTACTACCGCATGGCAAACGTATGTGGAAACCGTTGGAGAGATGAGTGGCATAAACCCTTGGCGACCACAGCCAGTGAAAAATTTTCAGGATGAGCTGGATTTGAGTGGCATACAGATTGTCTCCGAGAATTGCAGTATCACAAAATCGTTATGTAAACTTATCATCAATCATTCTCGTACATGATTAACAAAATGGACTAAATACGACCGGTTCCTAAACATGCAGGCACACATGCAGACAAAAATCTGATTTCAGCCTGGGGATCAGTGGGTATTTATATCGTAACGGAAAAGCACGCTTATCGTCGGCACTCTTGAGCCACTCTTCTTAATCAAGAAGCAAATAATTATCAGCCACTCTTAATTAAGAAGCAAATAATTAGCGGCCACTCTTGATTAAGAAACAAGTAATTGTCAGCCACTCTTGATTAAGAAACAAGTAATTGTCAGCCACCCTTAATTAAGAAACAAATAAATCGACCCCACAAGTAATGCGGCCAACATTAGGGTTAGTCTTCCACTAGACGTCGTAGCTAACCATAAACTATGGCCTATCGCCGAGTCTACAAGTGGAGTAACTATGAAACCGATTGCCCTGTCCGTCACAGTGGACTTGACGTAGATTTGAGTAGGCCCACTGGAGGTGTCTAAATCGCTGAAGGTGGCCCTCCCGTGGAAGTGATCAATGATGTGGTCGTTGGGCAAAATTTTCAAGTAGCCTGATTCTGATACTATACTTTGTGGAGGCTGGAAGGGAATAGTAATGGATAAATACACTGGCTGATGGTCTGAGCTGAATATATTCTGTAGACTGTTGTAGTCATGAATCTTGGGTAAGACTTTTGCACCTTTATTCTGGAGGAACGTGTTGTTGTAGGTAGATTGATACAAGATCCTGTCACACCAAGATGGTGCTCGTTTGGTGTTGTAGATGGCTGTTCCAACATGGTATTTGTAGGTTGGCAGGAAACTTATACATGCTTCTGTGAAACCCATGAAAACTTCGTCATTTCTTATCGATGCACTCAATTCATCATATTTCTGGACTTTATCTTCAACACTCGGGGTAGAGGTCAAAGTCTGATCGTGCAATGATGCAAGCTCCTCAATAACGTCCAGCTCAGCCTTGGGTTGTTTCACGGTCCTATAGTTCAAGTCCCCCATGAAGAAAGAATGAGACCCGGGCTTCAAAAAGCTGTAGCCATCACCGAAGTCCAAAGATCTCATTAACCATAGCACTTGCTGATTTCGTCTAGCACGATAATACTCCCCTTCGTAAGCGGATAAGTGGGCACAAGCAAAGGTCAAATCCACAGAATCCCCAGATCCTGTCATTGGTTTGTAAGAAACCCTAGTAGCAACTGCACCCTTCAAGGAAGAATAAAAGTAGCCACAAGCACTGGTAGCGCTTTTTACTTTCAAAATCTGCAGAGGGAACGAAGTGAGCACAACAAGACCTATGGCACCGGTGTGAACCATATCTATGGTGTGGAATCCAACTCCATACCAATCTGATAATAGCTTCAACATCAATTGGTTGAATCCGATGAAATTTTGATTAGATGAAACTTCGAATGATGCATCCATGATGTCACAGAACTCCTGTAAACCAAAAACGTATAAGCTTGAGAGTCTTTTTGGTAACACTTTCTTCAACTTTGCAGAAAAAGCATCTTCGTCAATGGTCTTTTTGCCGCAATTGAACGTAAGGAGAAACAAATCGAGCTCGTTAGGGGAAGACATTATTTTGAACTGGGAGCAACTAGTATTATTTATATTTTTCGCAGTTTTGATCTTAATATTATTCTGATATATAAAACTCATCTCTAATGTCTCAATTTATAGAGCTACAGCGATCCCGATTAGAGGAGATAGATGTTTTACGTAACGCCACTTTCAAGCGGCTCAAGAGAAACCCAGATCTTATACCTAAAGAAATACGGCAAAAAGATGATATATTATCGGGAAAGAAAAGTAGATCCTACAAACAAACGACGGTTCAGGCTCATGAATTAGGCGTTTTCCACAAACAATTCAAGAACAATGTTGGCACATTGAAGCTGCTTTCCAAAGACATCATCAGAGAGTCACTCAGCAAGATCACCGATGACAAAAGAACCTTTGAATATTTCGACTCTTTGTACGATGAGTATAAGAAGTTGGATAACGACGTAGGCCAAAAAGGGGATCTTCAATTAACCTACGGGATGTATTCTAGTGCTCCCATGAAGGAAGTGCAACGAACGAAAAAAGGCAAGTTGAGAGCTAAAAGGAAGCATATTTTGAGTAAACAGGCAGCAGATGCCCTTGATGTCAAGAGCATGTTTTCCGAAGAAGAACTGTTCGGTAAATTCATTGACTTGCGGAGCTTTTATGCAAGGTATAAGAACCTAAAACAAGATGATAGAGGCTACATCCAGTACTTGAAGACCTTTCACAATGTCCCCTACAGTGGGTTGAAAGATAGCATTGAATATGAAAGGTTGATAAAAGAACTTGCACTCTATTTGCTTGATTTTGTGAAGCGGTCAGACCCTTTAATTGATATTCAGATAATAAAAGACGAAATCAAGCAAGGGTTCAAAACAGACCTTAAGGACGGAGAAGTGGGAGAGCAGGGAGTATACTGCAAAGCATGCGATAAACTCTTCCCTAAGGAAACCGTGTACAAGGGCCATCTTGAAGGGAAGAAACACAAAAAGAACATTAAGACGGACACAGCGATTTCTGAGGTGAGATTAGATGAGTTCCAAATCAAATACTTGGCAAACTATCTCAAGGCAAAAGTCCAAGATACGATTGCCAATGTAGAAAGACAACAAGGTATGACGGAAAGAGAACGATGGATTGAAAAAACAGAGCTTGCAGAACAGGATTCAGAATATACCACTGCCGACTCCAATTCGTCCGGAGAAAACGGAAGGGAGTCCAGCGGAGATGAAGACAATGAGCTCTTTAAAGATCTACCCATTGGAGCAGATGGAACCCCCATACCATTCTGGCTATACAAACTCCAAGGTTTGCACCATTCGTATAGCTGCGAAATTTGTGGAAATATGAGTTACAAAGGAAGAGTGAATTTCGAAAAGCACTTCAGTTCTGCCAAACATCAGAATGGATTGAAGATGTTGGGGGTGGTCTCAGACAAGGTGGGATTATTCTTGAACATCACCACCATTGAAGAAGCCTTGGAGTTGTGGAGAAATATCAAGAAAGACGAAATCAAACAAGGCGAAGCTGACGATGCCATAGAGGTGGAAGACGAAGACGGTAACGTCATGACAAAGAAAGACTACGCCCAACTCAAAAAACAAGGAATTATATAGTTGGACTCAATTCATAGAATACTCATCTCATAAATCGCATGAAAAATTAAGCCTATCTTTATGATAAAGAGAGCTGCACAAGTATTGAAAATGATAGAACCGTTGGAAATTGTAAACAAAGCTGTTAAAACAGGGATCAAACGTGCAGCCTCTGAACCACCCGAAGAAAAGAACAACCACATTCCCAAAGTCAGAGACAGCAATGGGTTTCGCATGAGACGCCAGGAGATTGATAAAAGTACTTTGACAGCCTATGAACAGTTGGGGGGGAAAGATTCCAACGATGCCACAAATACCTTGGCAGACAGAAAGACCATACACGAGGAAGAAGCAGAAGGGGCCGGGTACATCCTAGATGGCAGATTAAGAAGAGTTCCACCGTATTTTTTCACATATTTGACTTACTGTAAGTTAAGATGGAGAGACAGAAAGCTTCTTGATGTTTTTGTGGACGAGTTCAGAGACAAGGATGCCGAGTATTATAAGAAGGCCATATCGGAAGGTCTGGTCACATTGAATAAAAAACCTGCAGATCTAGAGACAATTATCAGAAATGGTGATCTCATCAGTCACAGATGCCATCGTCATGAACCAGCAGTCAGCTCCCAACCAATAAAAATTATATTCGAAGACGATAACATAATAGCCATAGATAAACCCGCAGGCATACCGGTGCACCCCACCGGACGATATAGGTTCAACACCATCACCAAAATATTTCAGCACGAAATGGGTAAAGTGGTTCATCCTTGCAATCGGTTAGATAGACTTACTAGTGGTTTGATGTTTTTGGGAAAGAATGCCAAAGGTGCCGATGCTTTTGTGGAACAGATAAGAGAAAGAAGTGTCAAGAAAGAGTACATTGCCAGAGTCATAGGGATGTTCCCACTAGATGAGATCACTGTGGATAAACCTATGCGGACAATATCACCTAAACTTGGATTGAACAGGATAGATGAAAAAAACGGTAAAGAAGCACAAACGATTTTCAAAAGAGTGTCTTATGATAAGGAGTCGAACACATCGCTTGTAAAGTGTCAGCCATTGACTGGAAGAACACACCAAATTAGAGTTCATCTACAGTATTTGGGCCACCCCATTGCCAATGATCCCATCTATTCAAATGCATTCGTGTGGGGGCCACGTTTAGGAAAGGGTAACGAGGACAAAGATGCTGATGTTATTGCCAAGTTGGATAGAATTGGAAAAGATAAAGCCGTTTCTACCTGGATCCATCCAGAGGAAGACGGTGAAGTATTACTGGGAGAAAAGTGCAATTTATGTAAAGAGGAGCTTTACACAGATGCAGGACCCAATGACCTTGAGCTCTGGCTCCATGCGTTTAAGTACCAGGCCTCTGATAACTCCTGGTCTTATAAGACAGAGTACCCAGACTGGGCAATACAACCCAACAAAAAGTTCATGGAATTGGCTTTAAAAGAGGCGGAGAAATGTGGTGAAACTCAAACTCAGTTCAATGTTGGAGCAGTGTTGGTTTATGATGGAGAGGTTTTAGAGACAGGGCACACTAGAGAGCTTCCTGGCAACACCCACGCCGAGCAATGTGCCTTACAAAAGTACAAGAAAAGGACCGGTAGTTCTCCTCCCAAAGGGACAGAGATATACACTTCGATGGAGCCGTGTACTTTCAGACTCAGTGGAAACTTACCATGTGCCGATAGGATCCTAGACTCCAATATAACCACATGTTTTGTGGGAGTTCTGGAGCCAGATGATTTTGTCAAAGATAATACAAGCAGGAGCAAGCTTAGTGAGAATGGAATCGAATATATCCATATCCCGGGGTACGAAGAGAGGGCCCTTGAAATAGCTAAAAGGGGGCACGAAAGCGTCTCTTCGGATACATAAAAGGGGCACGAAATTATCTCTTCAAAGAGGAAAGGCAATAGGATGTTCGTTCATATTATACAATTTCGTTATTCATCACTATCACTAAAGTTAATAGCAACTTGTTTCGTGGAGTACACAAATATGTCTCTTCTGTTCCGGGTATTATGATCCAGATCTTGGTCTTGACGTTGAACGGGCTGAGATCCACTACCAGAAGATTCCGCCGGAATAGGTCGTCTCATATTTTGTAGTGGTATGGATTCTTCCTCATGGGGTTGCAAGTCTTTTGTGAAAGGCGAACCCGGGGTAGGGACAGAACTGGATCTAGGAATTGCAAATCCAGTTGCAATGATGGCATCAGTGATTTCAAAGAACGCCTGTTTAGTCTTATCGAAAGCAGTTAACAATTTCGGCGGTTTGGATCTTTGAATTTTGTTATACTGGTCGTAACTGATGTACTTTCTTCTTTTTCCACCAGTATCTGCATTCCCAAATGCAGGATCAGAAGGTGGATTGGGCCTTTCGCTTCCGATATCAGTGTCTTCTTCTTCAACAAATAATTCCAAACCATCTAATTCGTAGAGTTCATCTTCATAAAATCTTCTCCCCAATACACCTTCCTTTTCTTTGGCTCTCATAATCAAGTTGAACTTATTGCACCATTCCCACGGAATAACCACACACACAACATATGTGACAACCGAAAAGATCTCTGAAAGTTCATAAACAAAAGCATTTGCAATGTCTGCAACAAAAAATGCAATTGGACCATAAATGACAATAAAAGTAAAAATAGTCAAAAGCCAAATTTTTCGGTTGGCCAAGATCAAGTTCAACTTCATCAATAGAAATACCGATATCAAAGCAGCATAACATATTGCCATAGATGTTCTAGTCAAGTAAATGAAAGTAGGAAGAATATCTCCTGCCTCACTTCCCGGTGAAAACGCATAAAACTGAGATATGGCCCAAATTACCTGGGATGAAAGACTAGCAGTAAGTCCCACAATCAAGGTCAATCTCTTATCACTCTGTCTTGAGAATAACCTCATGATCACCTGCACCTGGTTAATCTGTAGTAGAATAACTGCTAACAAATCAATTATACTAAGATATAATTCTGCATTGATGGAATCGATAAGAACCGTGCCTGAAAGATATCCATCCACCTGCTGGACATGTAACTCATATATAGATCGCACTATGACAATCAAAAGGAATATTGAAGATAGCACCGTGGAGGATTTCAACAATATTGATGGCTTTATAGTATAACTAGTTACAACAAATAGCGTGAGAAACCACGTTATTACTGCCAGGGCTGATATCGAATAAATAACCGGCACTACACTATATTCGAACCCACCCTTGCTGTTATAGTGGGTGAACTCGTTCCAGGAGTTGGCGACTATAGGTAGACTCGCGGCTGCCACAGAATGTAGTTTTCCACTGTTTGTACTTAACATCGGCACAGCATCGTCGTAACATTTCATTCGGTACACGGCTTTATCAATGAGCTGGAAATTACCCGGACTCTTGAAGACTAGAAGACCTCCTTCCAACTCTATACCATTGCAGGAGGGATACACCTCGGCCATCCATCGAGTGTTTCTCCACGACATTAAGGATTCATGTTTAAAAATGCGAAACAGGTATTTATATACTGCCAGATACTGCTAAATATTGTTGTTACCGAGGAATACTAGTGTTATTGAAGGATGCTGGTCAGTACAGAGACCATTGATGACGGGTATTTGATGGTGAACAATGGCAGAGCAGCTCAAACGCAGGATCAAGCCTTACATCAGCGGAATGACTCGGGATACTCCAACAACTACTCGCTTCTTGATATGTATGGCGCCGATTCTGCTGACGACCTTGAAAACCACAAAAATAACGATTACGATGAAACGACAAAGCTGCAGCCCTCCACGGGCGATAGCATGAACTCTAAAATGATGGAAACCCCAATTTCCAAGCCACAAAATACCAAAAATGGTAGCTCGTCATTGGGAACCAAGGACCAGTTGAACAAAGAGCTTCTCGATAACGTGAAACGAGAACTGTTCATCAAGCCACTTAACAGTAAAACCATTCCAGAAATAGTCAAAAGCGACTATGACCTCTACGGGTTCAAAAAGGTATCGGTACATCAAAGTATCACCACTAAGCAGTACAACGACTGGTTTGAGGAATATTCAGAGTATTTAGTTAATCGCAAGAAGAAATGGGTGATGCTCATGAAGTCTGATGGATTGCGATTGGCTTCGGAGTCTACAATACCAACAAGATTTCCTCCTAAATCTGATAAGGTGAAAAAGTTGGTAAGAAGAGGTATACCCGCAGAATGGAGAGGCAGTGCATGGTTTTTTTATGCTGGAGGCAATGAAAAATTGAACAAAAACGTCGGGGTGTATGATAAGATTGTTCGGGATACAGTCGATATAAAGAACAAAGATACCGAAGTGATAGAGAGAGATTTGAACAGGACATTCCCGGATAATATCTACTTCAACGATTCTTTGGTTAACAGCTCAAGTAGGAGCCCTCAACTAGGGGAAGGTACTTCTGACACCCCAATGATCAAGTCACTCAGAAGAGTTTTAGTTGCATTTGCATATTTCCAGCCCCAGATTGGATATTGCCAATCGTTGAATTTTTTAGCTGGTGCCCTATTATTATTCATGTCTGAAGAGAGAACGTTTTGGATGATGGTAATTCTCACAGAGCGGATCATTCCCAAAGTCCATTCCCGTAACTTGGAAGGAGTTCACACTGACCAAGGGGTATTGATGTTATGCATAAAAGAATACCTACCTCTGTTATGGTCAATTTTGGGTAAGACGTTCGAAGGAGAAGTTCTCTCTGAGGACAAAATCTTGACAAAGTTACCACCTGTTACGCTTGTCACCTCATCTTGGTTCATGTCACTATTTGTAGGGACCTTGCCAATAGAAAGTGTTTTGAGAATATGGGATATCATGTGGTATGAAGGATCCAAGACCGTGTTCAGGTTTTCTTTAACCTTATGCAGGACGTGCCTTGATAGCCTAGAATTCCAAAGTGCTACATCCTCCGGCAGAAACTCAGAACTGGAACAGATTGAATTATTTCAGTTCATGCAAAGCTACCCGAAAACCCTTATAGATCCAAATTTATTAGTGGATAACTGTTTTAAAAAGATAGGAGGATATGGATATGGTTCACTTTCACAGGATGAGATTAACAAATGCAGGGTATTTGTTTCGAAACAAAGACAGAAAATGAAGAACAAGAAGAATTCAGTAATAAATCCAGAAATGAATGAACAAGAGCGGAAACTCCTTACCAGTAATGACGATATCCATGATGTGTATGGGTTTAACAGGTCGATTATGAGTGGTGTTGCATGGAATAATAATATAAGCAACAAGATGAAGAAGAGGTTCAGTCGTAAGGCATCCAAGTCGAGTTTAGTTTAGCTATATTCTTATATAAGAAGGGTCCGGGTAACCCTTTGGTTTTTTTATCTCGGCCTAAAATTTCGTCGGTAGTGTGTAGCTTTTCGCACTGGCATGGACCTTGGGACGGAAAAGTCACATTCTGCAACAAGTTCAATATATACAATGTACAAGTACTTAGTGTCCAGGTGGGTAGACCCATTAATTGGAGTGGGAATCGGTATAAGTGCCTACCTCCTACACGAGAAAAGAACAGGAAAACCAGAAGGTCAAAAGTTGAATGAAATCATCCGTCAAAAATGGACTGGTAAAGAGTAGTTTCCTTAGCTTAGGCACTGATACGAGTTACGACAAATATATATTATAATATGCTGGCCTTGAACTTGGCCAAGGTTGAAGTGGCCCTCTCTTGACCAATTTCTTCTTCAAGCACTTTCAATATTTTTTTCCAGGCACTTTCTGAGACATCTATTGCTTTAGGGGTGGTAAACACATCTTCCGGGTCAGCCGCTACAGGAGAAGACTGGGAAACCATACACATGAACGAATGCGTATCCAAGGATGATATTAACACAGTGTCTTGAATGACTTTCCCCTTGATAAGTAACTTTATGTCTTGAGGTTTGACACCTTCGCCGTTCAATTTCAAGGAATCTATTAGCAACGTCTTGACATTGAATATGTTCTCTGTTTCCAAAACATCAACCAAATCTGTTTGGAATTTGAAAGGTGGCTTTATAGATTTGAATGATAACGTTATTTTGCTGGCAGTATCTGTTGAATTAAATGGAAATTGCCCTTTAACGGGAGGCAAAGAAGGCCCCAAAGAAGACAACTTCCCGTAGTCACTGACACCATTGAAAAATGCTTGATCTTGGTCATCTGAGAGTGAGATGAATTGTAAATAAGACGATATGAATTGCTTTTCGTCCACTGCAGCTGACATGATGATATATTTTAGCGAGACTTTTGATTTCTCAATTGATTATATTCAAAATGAACTTCCTTAAATCATTTTCAAGCAAATATACTCCATTGGCACAAGATGACGGGGCCCCTTTGCCCCCACCCGTCACAGAACCGCAGCCAACCTCCTCTTTCAAAACGAGACTACAAGGATTGAACCCCTTTAGAAATGGATCGGTATATCTCGAAGACGAAGAGAATTATGTGACGTCAAATCCTGGGTACTTTGAATTGAGTAGGTGGGACAGAATGTTGATATTTGGACTCACGTTTGGTGGATCTGCATGCTGCTACTTGATTTGTATTTTCTTGTTCCCGGTGTTGTCGTTAAAACCAAGAAAGTTTGCACTTTTATGGTCGTTAGGATCCATATTGTTCCTAGTGAGTTTTGGAGTTTTGCAGGGGGTTAAACCTTATTTGTTGCACTTGTTCCTGTCCACCCGAATCATATTTAGTATTGTGTTTATCACTAGTATCATAATGACTTTGGTGTGCAGTGTGGGTTTGCAGAGCACTTTACTATCGATAATATTTGCTGTCATTCAGTTGGTAAGTGCTCTTTGGTACACGGTGAGTTACTTTCCATTGGGCAAACAGACCTTGAATTTGGCCAGTAGTGTGGCCAGAAGTCAAGTTGATTCTTGGATAAGTACATAGACGAAATTTGTATATGATTTATGTTTTGCTATCATGAAAGAAATTCTATATATACTGTTAATCTTGAAGGAACTCCCATATGATTTATACCAATCTTGAAGGAATTTCCATATGATTTACACCAATCTTGAAGGTGATTCTATAGATGTCTCTAGTCTTGAAAGTACTCTTGGTAGGAATCTTGATATTCAGAAAGTGAACTGTCCAATCCCATCTTGGTGACCTTTTTGATGGCCATATTAACAGACTCGTCTTGTGATAAGGTCTCGGACAACTGTTTGATCAATTGTTCAAGCTTTCCGAATGTAATCTTCGTCTGTCCGTTATGATTCAACAACTTATTCAAAGTCTTGATTGCTTGTAAACACAAGACGTACTTACCTTTAATCAAGTTCAATTTGAATGATAACTCAGTAGCACATTGATTATTTCTGGCCTCATTAACGAATGAGTCGCTAAGTTTGATCAAATTCTCTACAATGTCTCCGTTGGTGTTGTTGATTAGGTCATTCAAAGCTACCGTGCCTAGAGGATCTTTGTCATCCTTTTCACTTTCAACTCTGGCAATCAATGATTCCTTTTGCTTCAAGAACTGGGCTTTGGCCTTTTTATTCTTCTTGTTATTCTTGTTAATCTTGATATCTTCATTATCAACATCCAAGGCCTTTTTACGTTGTTGTTCCTCGTAAATCTCGAAATACATTTCGCTCAATCCCTGGATAACCCTAGCATAAATGGGGGTTGCATGAATAGTGTTTTCCCAGCGAATGGTTTTGATGTAATCCCTTGCGGTTCCTCTTCTAAGACAATAGTAATGGAAGTCGAACTGGTCACCGTAGAAAATGCCAAACACCTTCACCACTGCCAAAAACCTTTTCAAAGCTAATCCCTTAGTGGTTTCAATCTTTTCGGTTAGGTCAATGATCAAATTTTCATTTTCTGCAGTTTTGTCTACTTTTGCCAATTCTGCCTCGTATTCATGGTATAATCTTTTGTAAGCTTCAGCACTTTCGGTCAAAAACCAATTTGCTTGCATGGTATGTAAATCCTTACACCCATTAACAGCTTTTTCATCTAATTTGGTAAATAAGGAAATTAAATCAACAGCCTTATCAACATTGTTAGCTCTCAAATAATATTTGGTGGCTTTGGAGTTTATGAATCTGTCTTGAAGATCTAACTTACGACCCTCTTCCATCACTTCCGCGGCATCCACATACTTCCCGTAATGTTTTACTATCCTTGCTTTTAATATGTACAATTCTACCAAGGTAGGGGAGTGGTCCATGGCCAAGTCAATATAGTGAGTAGCTTGGTCCAAATCTCCCTTAAAAAGGTACAATTGAGCTAAGAAATAAAGGCACCATACGGTAACAGTCGGGTTGTAATTTGGAAGTTCATTGTGGTAGAACTCCAAAATTATATCTTCGATGATTTTCAATTTTTTTTGATTCTTTAAAATGGGCTTGATATTAACAAAGGTTGCAGGGATTCCCTTTTTCAATTGAGGCAAAATGTAATTTTCAGCCTTTTCCTTGAACGCAAGGTTGGAAGAAGGAATGAAACCTAATGGCAAGAACTTTGGAGGGTCTGCTTTTGGATAAAATTTGTTCAAGTTTTCGTACAATTTGATTCTTTTCTCCAACGGTTTTTCGTGCATGGTGAGACATAGTTCCAAGTCCTGATAATATGAGACATTATCCGAGTTTCTTTGCAAGAGCATTCGGTAAATTACGGATGCCTCTTCCAATTTTCCCAAAACCAAAAGATATTTACCTTTATACTCCAAATAAGATAACTGATCTTGGATGTAATGTTTGTCGGCCTCTAAAGCATCTAAAGCCTTTTGCACCTCCCCACTTTCAAAAAGGATATCACATTTGTACAAGATACACTCACTTTGTTCGTACATATCCAGGTCTTGTAAATGCTCTTTAATTATTCCTTCAATTTTGGTCAAAGTCGAGACTGCACCAGATAAGTTCTTATTCAAATGCAAAGCAATAGCACTGCCAGTCCAGTTGGCCCTGAATCCTGGTTGAAAGTCCAAATACTTCTGTCTACTGTCAACCAAATTTCTATAGTCTCTGATTTGAACTTGGGCACTAGATAAATCTCTCAATATTTGCTTATTGGGAGAACCATTATCCACAGCGGCCATAAACCATTTTGCAGCTTCGGCGTAATTCTCCACCACTCTATAGTATATTCCTGCCAAATGGTTAACGATGTAGTTGGTGGAGTCCTTGGACAACCCTTTTTTGATGTAAGATTCAGCTTCAGACTTGTTGCCAATATAGTAATTGATACAACCTTTCAAAGTCAAAGATTCGGCATGGTTGGAGTTTTTCTTCAAATTGGCGTCAACTAATTTGAGTGACTTTTTGTACTGCTTAGATTCGTAAAGCTTCAACGCCTCACTGAACTGAGTATCTTCTTTATTCCCTAAAATGGGAGGCCTTTTGACTACCATTGCCCAAATGTTCTCAAATCAGCTTGTGTTGGAAGAAAATTTAGTGTGAGACATTGTGCCGGACACGCACACGATTTTGCACAAAGGTTGTGGAACGAAACAATAAAGAACCTGTGGGGGTAAGAAACCACCTGTTGACGCAACAAATTACCCATGGCCTCTCCAGCCAAATGGAAGCGACTTTCCATTTGATACTATTTTGTACGTTCAACGGTGATTAAGTGATGTCATACTTGAATACCAAACTTTTGCAGGCTTTGAATCTATGTTTTCAAGGAAGAATTCGAGAAACTTCCGGTCTACATGACTGGGTCAGCATCTCAAAAGTACCAATGCTCACCTCTACCTGCCTAGTGTCATAAGCCCATTTTTCTTTTTCCAGCTTTCGTTTATAAATTTGCGACCATGTTTTTGCAACCAGAACCATCAGAGTTGTCGAGCTATTCGATGCAACACAAAATTTTACATTTTAGAAAGCACAAGTATACTGGCTTAGAAGGACTAAGAAATACCAGGAGATGGTTTGACAGGTTGTACCCAAAACATTATTCGCCATTTGTTTCAAAGAATCAGCTCACAAGCAGACAGACGTGCCCAGAATCTGTTTGAATACGTCAGGACAGGACACCAAGCAAACAAGTATGTTTGAGCCGCTCAAGCATAATCAAACTTGTGAATCATGCATCAGTAATTTGTCCTTGCAGGCTTAGAAACGGCATCGGAAGAAAAAAACGCACATCTATTCCGAAGCCCCACATTTATCGAGAAAGTTTCCTTTTCGATTATACTCTCAGGCAATTTTTAAGTATTTTTGTAAATCAATCCTTGCTGATCCAAGTTAAGCTCCTTATTGATTTGAGTTTATTTAATTTTTGGCTTTTTAAGACTTGTATAAGGTGGTAGTGATGAATACTGTTGACCATCCGATGTCGGACCACCAAGCCCAAATGGATCCAGAAAAGTCGTCAAAAATGAAGATTGCTTGTTTAAGTTGTCGAAAAAGAAAAACCAAATGTGACGGGAACCCCACATGTTCTACTTGTATATACTATGGGAAGAGCTGTATATATCCCGAGGTTAAGCCCAAGAAAAAGAGAGGTAAAGGGAAGACGAATTACAAAAAGGAAATCTGCCATTTGACTAAACGGTTGAGTGCTTTGGAAAACATGCTCCTGAAGCTATCAAGTCTGTTGGATTCTCGTTTTACTGTGAGCCACATGCCTACCGTGTCTGTCTCCCATATCAGTCCCGATACTCAAATGGAAACTAACGACACCACTGATGCCACTAGTAGTGGTGAGGATGATTATGATAAGGACCAATTATCGGACAAAGAGCCCATCGCTGAATTGGGAAATGAAGCAGAATCCTCTAAATGGTTCTCATGCTTACGATTTGACCGTCCTTTTGGTAGTAGTTGGGGGTTTGCCATATTATCAAAAGATAGTCTATCGTGGTTGAAGAAAAAATTCGATAACGATTCGATTTTGCTTCCCTTGAAAAGAGTACCGTTGTTCATGGATAATATGGTCAGGTATTCTTCTCAGTGTTGGACAAACCCTGCGTCAAAACACAGTCTTGACAAATATGGTGATCGTGGTCATTTTAGCATAAATCATACGTTAGTGACTGAAGTCATCGATGCTTATAGTGGGTCGTGCTATGCGCTTTTATACGTAGTGGACTCCCGCATGGTCAAGGCTCTATTCCAAATGTATTATAACAATAATGATCATCATTTCAAATATGGTGAGTTGATACTCATGAACATATTCTTGGCTTTGTGTTTGCGGAATAGATTGGACTCAAAGTATGACATTAGTATAAGATCAAAGTACCCATGCTTGCTGAAACTCACAGAAGAGCACCTTTACCAGCTTCAGGAACAACTATTTAACAACTGTATCTACTATTATCGCGAGATGTCTGTGGTGAACGAGGGCATAATAACCATACAGTACCTCATTCTAATGGTTATATATGTGTGGTCATCTTATGCAGCAGATTTCCATATTGTGGGAATGCTAACCCCTTTGCTAGTGACGTATTCCCAAGAGCTTGGTCTCCACAAATTACAAACGGATCTGGCCAATCCTCCTAACAAGGAATATGATATTTGCAGGAGACTATGGTGGTGCTGCCAACTCATAGATACAGCGTCGTGCTATAGAACTGGAAAAACGCCCTTGGTCAATATCAACGACATGTCGGGAATTGATGCCTTGACAGCCGAATTTCAAAACCTTGGACTATTGCCAGTAAAAAATGGAGTCATCCCGAGACCAAATTCGGCTAATGATACTGAATACAATGAGCACGTATTTCATTATATGATGTATTTCGAGCTTAGGTTGAAAAGGATCGAAAGAGAATCATACGACGAGCTATTCAGTTTCAAAGCTCACACAGAGAACAAGGATCCCATGTTACTTTATGAACGTCTAGACGAATTCAATGACAGTCTTGATGAATTATGTTCCTTGATAGACGCAAGCGTACCCAATTTAATGACCTACCGAGACAACTCACCCTACCCACATCCCCCAGCAGTCTCCTTTTTGATTTTCATTTTCCAGCTCGATTGCTATACCCATTATTCATTTATCAACCGAACTCCTTCTTTCCAAAGAAACAATATAGATGCTCATGATCCAAAATTTCGGTATCACCTCGATATTTCAAACAAATATGCTAGGATGATTATTAATCTGATTAACGCAGTGGATATCAAGACCCTTACGAAGCTTATGATCGGCGAAGTACTTGGTTATGCCTTGACAGGGTTCACGTCATTAGTGACATCCTGCTTGGGTAATCCCCATAATCCTCAAGTAATGGAAGATTGTGACTCCTTGGTTAAATGTGCTAGAAACTTCTTTTACTGTGGCAGAGCAACAGATTACTTTGGTGACTCCATTGACTTTTCGTACCATGAAGAGAAAATTACAATTCATGACATAATGGTTAGGATATTGTTGAAAGTGCTCATTACATTCTTGTCGCAACATCTCCACAAAGATCTCATGGCACAGTACGACCTCCAGGAATACTTTGACTCGGTTGAAAATTTATTTCCCCAGCTATTTGAGGAAATGAACCAGGCCCAAGATCAAACTAGCGGAGTTGAGGAGGCGCCAAAGAATTTGGAAGGGGTACTAGGGATCCAGGGTGCTACATTGTCGGAAAAAGTATCACCAACTGACACTCAAAGGTTGCAAAAACTCAAAAAAAGTCGGATTTTCGCCTCTTTGACGTGTCTCCAGGGGGTCAAAGATGTTTCAGACCTTCAGTATTCGGCGATTATCTTCAATCATTTGACTAAGATGCCGTGCATTTTCCATGATACCGAGTCCCAATGATGCCGTTACGGAGTCCCACCTAGAGTTTTGCCATGTGGTCGGTAATAGCTTATGGATGTATAAAACCAATGCAGAAGTAAAGACGTGACTGTAGAAGACATAAACACACAAATAGTAGAACCACGAGACCCCCAGTAATACATGACGTCACAAATGGGGCTATATACACGGGTGGTGAGAGAAAATATCTTCCGACCCGCAAGCAGGAGTGCGTGGCGATGACACGAAAAGCGATTTGCTCCAGTAAACTACTTCCGTTCATGAGCGACACCGTTTCCAGTGCCGTAATGGATGAGTCAGACGCCAAACGAACCCGAGTGGCTTGTGAGACTTGCCGTCGAAAGAAGATAAAATGCAGTGGAGAAAACCCGTGTTCTAACTGTATCCAACTGAAAGAAGCTGATTGCAAGTACATCGAAAAAAAAAGACACACCAGAGCTAAAATACGTAAAAAGGCTACCGGTACCAAGGCTATACAGATTATAGAAAATCGTCTTGGACGACTCGAAGGATTCATCAATAATATTTCGGATAAGTTGGACAATATCTCGCTGCTTTCCTGGAATGATAATAGAGGTAATGGAGCAAGTATGCCGTTGCTACCAGTTCTCAACAGGAGCAACGGTAGCAAGACTACGGGTGTGCCTGAGGACGAGGATGACTTCGACGAGGATGAAGACGAGGATGAAGACGAAGATGAGGATGAGAGCGGAAATGACGACGAGCATGAAAGACCGCCACCAAAGATCCCCACGCTTTCACCCAATAGAGCCGATACCAGAACCCTCCCAGAACCATCTCCCCAGCATGCACGTACCAACATGAAATCAAGTGAAGCTGACAAATATGATATATTGGGAAAGTATAGTCGTGTTGAAAGTAAGACAGAATATCCTGATTTCACATTCAAGGACCAGTTCTTTGAAAGCCATTCGTTTTTTTCTATTCTTTCGGTGAAGTCAATGGAATGGATTGACAAGACTTTACCGGCAGATAAGAAGTATGTCATTGAACAATTTAATAACTTCCCGCAATTCTACATATCAAGGGCTAAAAGAATTATTCAAAAAGTTATCGATCCAATAGATGTGACACCAAAAAACCGAAAATCCTTAATAGATAGACCCATTATAGAGGATGCGGAGTTTATGTTGGGAGTTTTTGATCAATATATTATGTATGCTCCAGGATTTGAGCTCATTATCCCAGTGGAAGAAGCTAGAGAGTTATTTGTGCAATATTTCAACCACAAGAAGTTTACTTCATCAAACTACTTACTTTTGTGTGCAATTCTGCTTTTGCTTCTAACTCTTAAGGTTGATAAAAATGTTCAAAATGGACCAAATGCAATGGACGCTAAGCTTGCCAACAGATACAAGGAGTCAGAACTTGCTGCTTTTAGAGATAAGTTTTTGGATTCAGCTCTCTTATTCTATCATAGAGTATGCGTTATTGGAGAAGGAATCAAGACTATCCAAGGCATCATATCGTTGATAGTGGCATTGGAGTGTAATCTTACTGCAGATATCGATTACATGATGTTGTCGGTAGCCATTAGATTTGGCCAAGAGATGGGTTTACACCGTCCAGAAAGCTATAATAGTTTTGATGAAAAAGGCAGTAGTTTGAGAAGAAACTTATGGCACGTGTGCACTCATCTAGATATAGAATTGAGTTTCCGGAACGGGAAACCACCCGTACTAAGCCCCCTTGATATCCATCGGACTAACAAAGATGAAATGAAGTATATCGTTGATGGTTTGCAACAACGAGGCATGCAGCATTTATCCATTGATAACTTGAATTATGACGAATATTCCCAAACTTATCAATTCAGTCCCGGGGTAATGGCTGATTGTTATGTCCAAGAAAACTATGATGCTATTTTGCAGTATGCCAATTACTTGTTATCTAGGGTCCGGGTCAAATCATACCATAAATTGTTTTTATCAGTGGGTAATCTAAGAACAGTGGAAAATTTAGAGAGTTTGTTGGATGAATTGAATAATGATACCCTCAACATTTCCAAGGGAATGATGAATGAATTCCGGCCACACTTTTATGATGAGCCAGGGTTTCCTGCCACTATGAGTAGACATCTGCCACTAATCAAAAGGGCCATGCTCAAAACACATATGGTATTTTTTTTCCACCTCCTTTTGACAAACAGAGTGCCGTTCATGATCGATGAAAGAACAGAAAGTCATAAGATTGCCACCTTTAGAGACTTACATGTTAAAAGTGCTAGAACCTTGCTTCACCTTGGACTTTTGATGATACACGAAAACCTTCCACGATTCTCAGTAGAGCACCTTGCTTTTTACCCAGTTGCAGCATTTTTGATGTTGCTGTCGGTGTGCATGAATAATCCCTGTCATATGGAGACCCATGAGGATATTAGATTGTTGTGTCAATTATCTGATAATTACTTCGATGAGAGTGCAGTCAAGAACAGAACCCTCCAAGATATTTCTCACTTCACTATGAGCAGCATTGTCATGAAGCTCTTTATACAAGTGGTGATTGCAGTGGTTGAAAGTAAGAGTAAGGTAAAAATCCAACTCAGTGCTGTACACCATAAGCAAGTGCAATTCTTGACAAAGTATGCCCCGGAGTTGTTCTTAAATAGGACAGCCAGAGGGTTTAAAGAGTTTTTCCACGGTTCCTACGACCAGAGGGAACTTTTGAAAGAGTCGCCTGCTGATGTCGTCACCGACAGTCCTCTGACTGATCGCTCATTCACAAAAGATGCACCAATTAGAAGCGTTGATGATGATACCTTAAATAATATAGGATTCCATGCCACCTCACCAAGCTATAATCCATCATTGGCCAACCTTATGAATCCCAACGACCACCATGCTCCCCAAAATGGGCATCATAATACAAGCACAGCTCCTGCCACGCCCCACCCGTATGGGTCTAGGGACGATAAGGCAATTAATACAGATCTAAATTCTGTCTCCAGTACGTCACCGGACTTTTTGAACGGTCATGGATTTGATCTTGTGGACGATCCGTTAAGCAACGCGGTGAATTTCCAAATGAGTCAGCTTCCCAACTTTTTCTTTGATAACAATCTTGGATTTTGAGTATGTAAATAGTTGCAATATGTCATTTATGAATTTTAATAATTATATTTTTTAACGAATTGTAGGAGGTATTTCATTATGGTGATTATCATTTGGAAGGATTGTATTTATCGTCCTAACGAATGGGTGTTCATGACTCAGAGGGAAGAAAATACCGGTTTTTTCTTGCTTCAGGATTGGCGATCACGAACACGGAATTGCTGCAATATCCTAATAGGCTATGACTCAATAATTAAGGTATAAATAAAATTACAATAAAGTATTATAAGGAGTGCAAAACAGTGAAAAAGACCAATACCAATGTTTCCTGCAAAAGAAAGCTACGCTGATGCTGAAGATTTCTCCTACAAAGAAGAAGATCTAAAAGATATGAATGGAGTGTTGCCGGTATGGAGCATATTGCCATCATACGAAATGTACTCCAATTGTTTCTACAAATCGCAGGGACCAGAACCTCCAGGCTACGATGGAGAGACACTGGACGCACCTCTGCTATGTGATAACACCACCATGCGTAATAGCAGTAATTTGACCACTCCAAGTATTTCGGTTACAAATACTAGCCCCACAGATACTGCCAGAGTGACGTTAGACGATGGCGGAAGAGACAATACTTGGGAGAGTAGTGTGTTGGACAACATCCATAAGCTTAACAACATGACCGATAGTGACAATCCTCGGGCCCGTGGGTTAAAAATGAATGTGGTTTTCACTAAAGATATATGCAAGATTGGAGAAGTGCCAGAAATCATTGTTCCTTCCAACTTCGAATATAAGCAGGGTGACTTAATTAACGGGTATATCACCATTGAAAACACCAGTGACTTTGAAACAGATTTCCGAATGTTGTATGTGTTATTTGAAGGGACCATCACCACTTCCAACACCAAAAAGAACTTCTTACAAATGTTCGATTTCAGCAGCAGTTACTATAAGAATTTGAATGTGGGACGATTGGTGACGGAGTACCATGCCAGTAGTATATGTTCCATGAGGGTTGACTATGATGGGGCCCATATGCTGCTTGGACCCAATAAAATTCGGCCCCGAAGTTACTATAAACGGTTCTTTTCTTTCAAGATTCCCGACAACTTACTTGATAATGAGTGCCCCAGCTATATGTCTACGCACGTCAGAATGCCTCCATCCATGGGCAATACAAAAGACTTCTCCCATTTGCACTCCAAAATTGAGTATAATGTGTTATGCAGATTTATCGGGAATGCTAGTGAATACGATTTCAATCCCCACAAAGAGAATGCCTTGGTGTTCAATAAGAGAGGTGACGAGTATGTCATTCTTAAAGAAGCCAAGGCACCTATTAGAATCGTAGAACAAACACCAGAACCTCAACCCAGCTTGGATTTGTACCAGTACTTGGTATATGAGAGTTTGGTCAAGAGTGTTGACGAAAAGGTTAAATTTGGTAGGAAACTTCTGGAGCTCAAGTCAAGAGGGATACGCGTGAAGGAAGAGGAATTGGAGACCTTGGAACAAAAAGTTTTACAAGAGAGTTCAGCCAAGTTGGAACAGTTGTACGTGCGAACCAAAGATAGTAAAAATGTCAGAGTGAAGCAGTTCCAAGTGACAGTGATGCCAAATGCTTCTCTTATAAAGAGGTCGGCTCCATTGACACTAACTACGCCAAACAAAGTATATCAGATTCCATATATTTCCCCCAAAATGCACCGATCCACTGCAAAGCTCCCAGATTTGAAAGTTAGCATTCCCATAAGTTTGCACACCAAATTCACCCATGCTCCTGCTTTGAAAAGAGTTTTTGTGGACCTTACATGCTTGACAATCAAATCAGAGACCCCCATTCCGGTGGAATTCACCCATGGGTTAATTTTTAAGAATAACAAACCATCAGGAACTTTGTTCACCGACACTGACGATTTGCAGCATAACATCACCAATTTTTTCAGAGAAAAGTATGACGAACTCAGGCGCTTAAGTACCAAGGTTAGAATAGAGGATCTCAAGTTAGACGTACAATTGGTTGAGAAGATTAAGTGCTTATCTTCTTTGCTGCAAAAAGTGGTTAATTTGACAGTTTACGAACCCAAGATTTCCAACGGAACTCACGAAATTCAATCGCTTACTTGGAACAAGGTAGATGACACCTTCCATGCACAATTCAACTTGGAACTTGATTTGAAAAACTTGAGTACTAAGGGCCCTAGAGTGACCGATCCTTTTAATGAGTTCACTTTAGTTCCTGGGTTCCAGAATTGTCACGTGACCAGAATTTATTTCTTTAGGATATTTTTACAGCTCCTGAACCACTCGGTGTTGGTGAAGGTGCCGGCATCCATCATAAAGACTTGAACATATGCGTCCAGAAAAAAATACAATATGTGATATTGAATCATATAAAATTAAATACTCATCGAGTGTTCTCACTTTAAAGCCCGCCATATTTAAACCTGCTCAGCAATATCATTATTATTACTTAAAACACCGTGGTCTGCATTCGAAGAATCATCATTCGACTTTACTGCAGAATCAACGTCGTCTTTCAACTCGTTTTGTTCCTTTTCGAAATCATTGTCGTATAATCCCAATGCATTACCATGTTCTTCAATTTCTGCTAATGACAATCTTGGTAATGTAGCAGCAACTCTCCAAGGTTGTCTCTTCTCAACATAAGCCTTGGCAAAGATGATATCAATTTCTTCTAATTGTCTACCAGCCGTTTCTGGGTAGAAGAAGAAGATAATCGGAACAAACAAAAAGTTCATGACTGCAAAAAACAAGTAGGTACCCCAGTCGGATTTTCCGATGAAAATTGGCGTAAACATCACAACCGCAAAGTTACAAATCCAATTAGTACAGGTGGAAATGGCAGATCCAAGGGTTCTTGTTCTTAAAGGATTGATTTCTGGAGGGTAGATCCATGGCAAAGGTAAAATGGTAAAGGCAAAGAAAACAATGAATAAAAAGATTCCCACAGCAGCACCTTTGGCAGTTTCTTCGGTTTTGTGGACTAAACAAGCAAAGGAAATAATGAATGAACACCCTTGTCCAATAGCACCGATTAAAAACAAGTTTCTTCTACCCAAGGTATCAACCAAAAAGAAAGAAGGAATGGTGGCTAAAGCGTAAACTGTAGCGAAAACACCACCCATAATCAAGGACAATCTTCTCTCTAAACCAATGGTTTGTTCGAATAACACAGTAGAATAGTAAATGGCAGCATTACAACCAGTGAACTGCTGGAAAAATTGACCACAACTTCCCAACAACATCCTTTGAAAGTGCTGAGTCTTTCCACCAGTGAATAAATCTTTGAACCCAACTTGCTGTTTATCAAATCTGTTGACAGCATCAGCAATAACGGTAACTTCAGCCAAAACCTCATCAGATTCGGCTTCCACATTGCTTAGAGCTCCTAAAACTGTTAATGCTTCTGGTTTGCGGTCGTGTGCAATCAACCATCTTGGACTTTCAGGTAATTGAAGCATACCAGCTAACAAACATCCAGCAAAGATGATTTGGAAAGCCACTGGGAATCTCCATGAAACAGAAGAGTTAACATAAGATAATCCGAAATCTAACCAGTAGGCCACTAAGGTACCAACGGCAATGACAGAACCTTCTAAATTCACCAATCTACCTCTGTTATGAGCCTTGGACATTTCCGACTGCCACACTGGAATAGTAGCAGTGTTAAGACCGTTACCTATACCAGTGATGACTCTTCCAATAACAAACTGACCCATACCCCAATGATCTTTAAAGGATGCAACCGAAATGACAGTTCCCAAAATAATAATCATAGACCCGCAAACAACCAAGGGTCTTCTACCGTGATGATCACCTCTGACCAAAGCGTAAATAGCCCCGAAGAAACATCCCAATTCGTAACAAGATGTAACAGCACCTTGATTAACGGTGTGATTTAAAGTAGGAGGAAACTCTGCGTTGAACTGAGGAGCAGTAATGATACCAGACATGAGACCCTGATCATAACCGAAAAGAGAGAAACCGATAACAGCGGTGGCTGTCACAGCGACTCTCAAAGGCCTTCCTTTTAGACCCATAGTATTTGTTTTAGACGTGACACTAAAAACCATTATGAATTATGCTGAATAAAAAAACAAGAAAACTTTTACATTTCGTAACCTTTTGATCAATTTATACTATTTCCATAAAAAGGTCTCAGACGACAAAACAGACATGAATAATAATTTTAGCGATTTACGTCATACCGGATTATAGTTGTTTTTCTGCATTTTGGGAAAAACTTTTTTTACTATTTTCATAAACGGTGTTGCGTTTTTGGGATTAATCCGGACGCTCAAAACGCAACTCCAACAATTTAGGCTGACGATGGCGACGCTTGCTACGATCGGCGGTGGCGAGAGTTGCTACGATCGACGGCCAAGACTTACAACTATATTTGCACCAGGCCTGTTCACCAGGCTTGTTCACCCGCATAAAAGAATGCAGACCTTCTTCTTCAGGATGCCCTGCAAAACAGAATGGAACTAGTGCATTCCTCCGAAATTTGTTCAGTTCCATCGATTATACCCCGGGGGGCAAGGCTACACCTATGCTTACTAAGTCTACAAACTCGGGAACATCGGCATTTTCGTTTGACTTTGACTGCACATACAGAGCAAATCCAACCCTCAAAAGATGTAGATGCATTAATTGAATAAGAGAAGTCTAAAATTGTTGTACTCTAGAGATGGGGACCCTAATAATACCGGAAAAATTGTTTAAAATCGAGGTCAGCCGAGCAACCGTTAGCGATGCCCATACAAATATTACACTCATAATAGTCCTGTAGAAATCAGGAGTGATAATATGGTAAATCCAGATTGGTATCTATTACGGCCTAGGAAGTTACAAAGTTGCAAGGGTATAGATCTATGGGTGTTGTGAACTTTGCTGGATTACGTAAGAGGAAGCTACCACTTGAAAACTGTGACTGTGCACGCTAAACCCGGCTAAACACTGTAGATCCCCTTCATTCTGCATATTAACCAGACAGAAAATAGATATTCGGACTTATACGGTAGGAGCGAAACTGGTGTTTTTTCTTTTTAGGTTTTTTCTTTTGTGGCCTAGAGGTTAAACCCAAACCACCTAGTGCACGAAGCAGTATGGGCTAACTTAATCTCACTGCCAGATTCCCTTATTACCAGTCAGAAATTTTATAGTAGGGGAGGGGTTGACTTGTTGACGCACCATTTTGTCCCACAGTAAGTTTACCCGAACACAAACAATGTAACCTTTTTCTACCCCCGGGAATCTAGAAACAATACCCTTCCCCTTCCCCATAGTTCCAGAATAAAGTATACCCCATACCCTACAGATACGTTATAAAGTTTAGACTTCTTATGAAAGCTTATTGTACACACGACGCATGTATGTTACTGTTCTGTCTCGAAACAAACAGGTGTCTGCGTGTCTGCACATTAACAAGTCCAATCGTCAGTGCCCCTTGTTGAAGGTATTCTTAAGTAATCGTTTCATGTCTTCAACAATACTACCTATTAGGATACTTAAGACAATTCCGACCAGGATTGAGTTATTTGCCCTGTTTATTAACTTGTTACGTGTTTTTACCGCTTGCATTTTGTAGTGGAGCAAAAAGTGGGGATGGCACCACTAATCCCGAATCGATGGATTTGTTCAAATATGGTGGCAGGCACGTTTTGTGAAAGTAAAGAGTCGGAGGGTGGTAGGAGCGTAGACAGAGCGATGCAATAGGGTACACGCACGTCCATGAAGTAAACCCGTGAGTGCGAAACAGTGCGAAGGTCCTCATGGTAGGAGCACGTCCACATGTCAAGTAAAACAGAGATGAGAAACGCGAAGGTCCTCACAGTATGAGTGAATTATCCATAGACCTACTCAAAGATCCATTTAACGTCACGAAATGGAACAATCTTTTCCAGTCGCCGGAACTACAGGTCAACAGGACCTCTAGTATCCAGAAAGTTGACGCCATTCGGTCCATATATACAGACTTTTTGAAGATTTATCCACATCTTGAAAATTACTGGCTCAAATACATTGATTTTGAATTCGACTTGAGTAACTTCAAAGAGTGCAATAAGGTATACGATCTAGCCTTCAGGTACCTAAGCTTTTCCCCTAATTTGTGGGTACGGTACCTCAATTTCAAGATTCTAACAGAACCTGTTACTGTGTCAAATTGCTTTTATCATCTCAAGTTATTTGAGACTGCCAGATATTATATTGGGCATAATTACTATGCGGCTGACTTTTACAAGTTATACATGAACTTCTTGCAAACTTACAAGGATGTGGATACGCTGTTGATGTTCCGCAAGAAGTATGAGTTCTTGATCAGGTATACAATTGAGCTCCCGTTGCATAATTACAGTTATTTTTTCAGCGTACTATTACGGGAATTGGAATCTGGCACCTTGCAATGGATAAAACTTTCAAAAAAGAATACTACTGAGATATACATTGCTACGCAGTCAAAAGTCTTCCGGTTGTATGAATTCGAGAAGAAGCTTGTTAATTATTTCACTTTAAATTATGTGTCAAATAACGAAATCGCTGTTTGGTGCAAATATTTGCAGTACCTCGAGATAAACTACTCCTTCCAACACACGATCGAGACGTATGAAAGAGCCATAATACGAACAAGCTCCTATAACGACTTGTACATACAATATTGCAACTACCTCGTGGGGCAAAAGAAATACGACACTGCTATTGAAATGATCAAAAAAGGTGTCGCTGGGCGAAACTTTAACAAGACAATACTTACAGATAAATTAGTGGAATTAAACATATTCAAGTCGAATTATCTTACTGCAAAATCATTAGAAACAGGCACGTCATTATCCAAACTAGTGAATTTGGAGTGGTTATTCAAGAACCAACAGGTACTCGAAGCTTTGTTTAAAGTAACTCAACAATGGGAGTTACTTCTTTTTTATGACATCGATGACGCCACGCGGTTGAATTTCTTCAAAATGAAAGACGTGGAAAAGACTGCTAGTTACTATAGCACGTTGAATTTATGGCTTAAGCTCCGGCCACAGTACCGGTCTGAATTTGACGAGCAACGGGAGGAAACTTTTGACGACGAGCTAAACAAGTTCTTGTAGTGGTTCGTTATACACGAATTGGTGCAGCACAGTTTGTATTTCGTCAATATATGTTGAACCGAGGATGTATACTTGTACTCCACTTTTGCTCATTTAGCCAATTTAGGTTTAGTCGTTTTTCGTTCTCCAGCATGCAGAATTTTCGCTTTCCTCCACCTGCGTCTTCCCTGCCTACCACGTAATTATAAATTGGAACCATCTACACAACATTTTCTATCGTTTGTGAGTTACTACTGACACGACAAACTTTTGTTAGCGGCCGATACCAAAAAGTCAAATTATTTCGGCTGGAAACCTCGATGACAACCTGCCTTTAGTGAGAACGAAAATTCGTGGGGTAAATTTCGTTAATGTATTGCATACTCTTTACACAAATGATAAGGAAGCTTGCGTTTTATGAAAGCCGTGCCTTATTCTCTGCCATTGTCAGTACATTTCACAAACTTCTGAGATCACCTGTATTGTTATTCGTGGAATCGGGAGACGTAATGTGCCATGCCCCCACCATTTTTCCTCCTCCTTAGGCACACGGCTGGCAATGGCACACGGCTGGCAAATGAACACAGCTGAAAAAAACATATTCATACTAGGATGGACTATAAGAAACAGCGTCTGCGTGCTTTGTCTTAACGACAAAAGTTCTGTCAGGTGATTTTTAAACAATTCTCTTGGTTTTAGGATATTTTAGTATTTTTAGACGATTTAATTCTACAAGCGGGTGAACTAAGCATAATACAGATGATTTTAAGCAGTTGCAACACAATTGCTGTGCGGTGTGGAATGTTCTAATGATACATGTCTAACGATATGTTCTTATTGTTACATGCCTATTGTTGTCTTTTGTCGTGGATCCTTCGATGAACTGGATTGTTGTGGGGATCAGCAGTGCAGAAGCATTAATGTTGAGGACGATCCATTTACACTCAAGCCTCTCTGGTTCGAAACTCTTTTTTTTTTGGGTGCAACTATGAAGCTTGCCGTGCAGATAGAGGGTAGAGATGGTAGGAAATTTGATTAGTGACAATATGCAAATATCTTGGTGTGTGCTTTTTTATATGAACGTTAAATGCTTATTTTGCATTTACTCAATTCGCTTAACGGTTATTGCTTCCTTCAACTACAGGTTATGTAGATTCTAGAGTTCCATTTATTCAGTTATAAAATCAACACTGGTTATTTTTGCAGTTTTGACTATTTACAAAATCCATTGCTGATGCATTAAATGCTAGGTTATTAATTTTTCTATTTATCCCATATTGCTGGTATATGCGTTAACACTAAAACTTATTCGTCTATATAGTCAATAGCCCGAAAGAAGGAAGTTTATTTGGTTCGGGAGTGTGTTTTCACCGGGGTTTTCAGATAAAACTTCACATCTGTGCTCGCTATATTCTTGTTGTTCTCAATTCATTAATGTGTGTTGATTGTGTATTGGTAAATGGACATGCTTCCTAGAAGATCATTCAAGATACGTGCCACTTTCAATAGTTTTAAATATCATTAATGCATTGTTTTAGGATTCTGCAGGAAGAAACCGACTCTTTTATAAAAAGTTTGCGGCACTAGAAACATGAAGATCACCAGTGCTTTATCTATTGGAGTTTTGATCTCGAAAGAACACATGAAAACGTATCCGATTCCAAACGAGAGAACACTCGGTTTTTTGGGTTTTGTATTTTAGAGAAATTAGACACAATAAATAATAAATATAAAATAAAAAAAGTTCCCCGATTTCAGGCATGCTAACTCAAAGCCATGAGCTTGAAGCATCTTTTAGGACTGGGGACTTTGTCCTGTCCCCTTTGGTGTTCATACTTGAAGTGCCTCAAGTATGAAAAAAAAGTCCCTCTTTGTGAGTCAAACGATGTTGCAATCACGAAAGTCTTAGCACACACGGGACAGATAGCGTTCCGGCCCTCGCCATTACTGACAGTTGATCCTCGAAAAGGATCGGGAAAAATGTAAGAATCTGCTGCAATCCCGTGATGTGTGCTCAAGTGGTGTTCGTAAGCTGAATTTCTCAACGTGTAGAACATATCGTCGGGACAATAGGGACACAAAGCTTTTCTGGTCTTATTATCCGGCTGCCAAATGGCACCGCCATTTGAAGAACCAGTAGCGAGTCTGTATCGGACAATGGTGTACTCAGGGTCATGGATGAAATCTTGAATCTGATGATATTCCAGGATGTAGTCACCTTCGAAATAGTGGAACTTAGCTCCTCTCTGAAATCTAACCCTGAGGGGGATAACATCCCTGACCATGTCATCATTAAGTGCATTGCATTTGTAGAATGCCTTATTGTTAGGAATACTCAAGATTTCTGCTGGGGAATCGGGAATAGCACTGTTACTGGCACTAATGTTTTGGCTGCAAAATCCTGCTTTTTTGTAAACCCCATTTGCAATCCTTGACCGAAGTTGCTCTATAAGTCCAAATTGAATGGAACTTATTTTCAAAGCAGAAACCTCTTGTTCTATTTGTGACTCGTCCTCGTCTTGTCCTATTTGTGGCTCGTCCTCCCTGAATCGTAACAACCTGTTCAAATACCAAAGGCTCTGGTCCTCGGAAAAAGTTCCAATGGTGAGAGGAAAAGACTGAAAGGATTCTTGCAATTCCTCTTCACTATCACCATAAAACAATTTGATACACCAGGCGAATGGATCTGTGTCGTTGAAAACATCCTCCTCATCATCAGAAAAGAAGCCATAATCTGCTTCTTTTTCAAGCTGTATTTGGGCATTATAAGCATCCAATATATGCTTGGGAGGATACGTGGACACAGGAGTGATTCCTGGAAGTCCATGGGTGTTGTTTTCGTGACCAGGAAGAACGTAAACTTCGGGAACATAGAAGGCTGCTGAAGGAGTTCCTTCTTGAGGGTTTGGGAACCGGACAATTATTTTCTGCCGTGGTAACCAGGGTCTCAGGACTGAAGTCTGCCACTGTTGTTGTGTCTCATCAATTATATAGTCTGTCAGGTCTTTAGGGTCGAAAGTAGTTGCTACTTGCATCTTTGAAGTGCTATGCTAGTTACAACCGAAGTAGATACAGAAGGAGATTTCCGAATGACCCCAAATTCTTTATATACCCCCTTTGACCCTTACACCAAGTTATCCATACACCGGAGTGCATATTGAATGCAAAAAGTGGTCATTTTGGTGGTTTTGTGATACATTTTCGCAGCCATTGGGATCTAGACTTCCTTGAAGTTTCCTGATTTGGTTAGGAATTTCTTTGGAATTTCCCAGATTTGGCTGGAGTTTCCTATAATTTGAGGTGAATGACCTCACAGATCCAGGTAACTACAGAACTTCGTAATTAGAATGGCTGGATTCGCTGAGTTCTAGGTACATGAACCACTTTGTGGCTTAATTGAGAATTTTGAGGTATTGTGTTTTTGGTTCAGTAGATAATAGAGAGATCAAGAAACAGGGCCTGATTGATTTATTCAAAGGGATCAGAAGAGGTGTTGTCTTGTAACCTTTTCTTTTGAAGCTATACAAGGGGTCAAATGTTTTACATATTATCAAGGAGTAAAAGAGCAATTGGCACAAACAAAAGAGTATCACACACTATGTCTCAGCGAATCAACTGGTCTGATAATTATACCCCATATACACATGTCTAGCTCTAATGTACACGTCTGCTTTCCAAAGGTGGAAAGTATATATAGCAATAATGTGAGGTGTTTTAAAAGATTTTTTGATTGCAGAATAGGTGGAGGTTATTTTCTTGTTGGGTGTGAAATTGTCATTTTTTGCAGCCACGGCTAGTACAATTTGCTTAATTATACATAAAAGTTATTAACCAATCACAAGATGGGAACACCACAAAACATAGTGTTCCGAGGGGACATATGTCGCCCTCCCGCATCGTCCAAATGCTTCTCATTGACTAGTGGCAGTTATTTGAAGTAAGTGAAACCATTCCTTACTGAAAATCGGAACCAGCAGCACTTAGTTTCTTTAGTTCATGATATTCAATTGAAAGGTGTATACCGTAGTATCCATTATTCTCCCAAATGCAATATCTACAATCCTATTATAATATCTATTATACTACTCAATTATACAGTTCATTATACTCAAAGAAAACCAAGATAGAAGCAAAAACACTCCCACTCCTCTAGAAAACTTCCACCGCAACGGCACTACAACAAGTAGCACCGCCATGATAACCATCAAGGCTCGGGCAGTATACTTGAAATTCGAAGATAGCGTAAACGTAAACTCCTTGTCTATTAGTAGAGTGTTGTATCCCAACCCCACTAAGATTAACAACAACGGCGTTCCCAAACAAGCATGAATCCCCACACTAGGAGAATATTTGATCGATAAGCTCACGTTAGTAATAATGTCATTTATCGAGTTCATCACCAGAAACACCAAAAACCCAAGTAAATAGTCGGAAAACTGTAGGATAAGTCCATAGTTTTTGACTAGTTGTAGCAATACCTGTGAGATTATCGACACTAGCAACATTGAATTCACCAATCCCATCACATTCACTAGATGTGAAGTGGTAAATTTGAGATTAATAAAATGAATCAAAATTGGAATACAACCCAAACATATCACCATAACCATATCAGGAAATTTATATAACAACATGAGAGCACCCACCAGGTAATAATAGTACACTAGTGGTCCCGGGCACTCCAAAGGAACCACTAGATTTATAAGTGTATTTGTCCCATGAACAATTCCATGAAGTATCTTCAACCAAAACGGTTCAGGAATATGTTCAATTTCATCAAAACGCTCTATAGCTTCAAGTTCCTGATCAACATTCAACGGGATGTGTTCCACTGCATCAGACTGGTTACTTTTGAATAAATATAACAAATGGCACAAATACACCACTGCCATCACCGAACTTTCGAGCTTGGTGATTTCCCCATCATACAAAATAAAGTTCAAAAGAACAAAAATATCGAATAACCATAGCAAATCGAAAACAACCATCTTGTCTTGTTGTATACTAAACGGCGTTATCACACAAATCAACCCCATGGTCAACCCCACAATTATCAAATTACTTCCTATCAATTGGCCCAACACCAATTCTGTAGACACACCAAGTCCATTATAATAGTTGATGATATCACCGAATGAGTTGAGTAAAGGAACTATGATGAAGTAAAGGAACTTGGGACCAATATTTACGCTATCAGTAAGACTGTGTAAATTGACAAACATGTAGTTACTGATAACAAGGCTTAGGACCAAAACGAGAACTAATATGATGCTGATGATGCCAAAACTGTACAATAAGAACGATTCGGCGGAGGGATTGTTACAATAGTACCTCTCTGCCAAGCCAAAGTACCCGGGACATTGTCGAATCGCTTCACAAGTGAAGTCAACGGGCTGACAGGTGTTTAACTCAGGCATTAGTGACTGAAAAGTTTCGCAATCCGATAAGAGTGAGATACGCGGGAGAAACAGGTGACTACTTTTTTGTTAATTACTTCTAGACTGGTTTCTGGTTTGAGTTTGTACACTGGTTACATCTAGTTATATTATGCTGTAAAATTTCTTCTCTATAGACCCTCGCTATATTTCTTATACTCAGCAGTTTCCAAAGCTTCAAGAGCCATTTTTATATCTATATTAATATCCTCAATCAATGCTTCTTTGGTTGTATAGTCCAATTCCGGACGTATGTACCCCAAGACACTGTACTTGATGTTTGCTCCGTAGAATGTGCTGCTGAATTGATGCATTATGTGTACTTCTGCTGTTTTCTGTTCATTATTGTAAAAAGGATTGAAACCGATCGACATCACCATGGGCAACACCCCTGTTTCAGTTTCCGTCAACTTGGCACCATTGTTGAACTCCACAAGTCTACCATCGTCTCTTGTTTTGGTTTCGGGTGTCCTACAGGCATTGGACACTTTAGAAAAGCCAAAATAAATTCCTGGATCCAATTGATTCAACGATTCAGTAATAGGAATATTGGCAGTGGGGATACCTAATTCAGCCGAACCTCTTCCGAATCCGTTTACGATGAGATTTTCTTCTGTGAGAGGAAACGGCGGGAGGATCGTAGGACTAATTTGAGTTCTTGCCATTTGTTTGATTATTAATAAAAAGAGCGCATTTAAGACATTTTGTCAAACGTTATATTATAAAGACGATTTAAACTATACACTTAAAATCTTTCTTCCAATTGAGCCAACAAGGTCTTGGCATCTTTGGCGAAACCTCTGATACCTTGGGCCAATTTTTCAGTAGCCATGGCATCTTCGTTTAAAGCAAATCTGAAAGCAGATTCGTCGTTAATATAACTGATCTTTTCAACAGAAGAAGCCTTAGCAGTGGTAGCATTCAACACCTTTGGCACTGGGTCAGAGGATCCTATTAATTCTTCCAATAATTTGGGTGCAACAGTTAAGTAATCACAACCAGCCAATTCTTTGATTTCTCCAACATTTCTGAAAGAAGCTCCCATGACAATGGTGTTGTAACCGTACTTCTTGTAGTAGTTGAAGATACTCTTGACAGAAAGAACACCAGGGTCGGTTTCTTGAGTGTAAGTTTCACCAGTGGAAGCCTTATACCAGTCCATGATTCTACCAACAAAAGGAGAAATCAAGGTAACCTTGGCTTCAGCACAAGCAACGGCTTGAGAAAAGGAAAACAATAACGTCAAGTTACAGTGGATGTCGTGTTTTTCTTCCAAAAATTTGGCAGCTTGAATACCTTCCCAAGTGGAAGCAATCTTGATCAACACTCTGTCCTTAGAAATTCCAATGGATTTGTACAATTTGATAATTGCTAAAGCTTTGTCGATGGTGGCTTGTGTGTCAAAAGATAATTGAGCATCAACTTCAGTGGAAACTCTACCTGGAACAATTGCCAAAATTTCTTTACCAAATTCCACCAATAATCTGTCCAAAGCAATAGAGGCCTTTTCGGATTTGGAAGAACCCTTGTCTTTTGCGTAATCAATGGCAACATCAATTAATTTAGCATATTCTGCCTTTTTAGAAGCAGCCAAAATCAATGATGGATTGGTGGTAGCATCTTGAGGAGTGTATTTAGCAATTGATTCGAATTCACCGGTGTCGGTGACAATAACGGTACCGGTAGCTTTTAATTGTTCTAAAGAATTGGACATTTTAAATAGAAACTAAGGAAATTGAAAAAAAGAGATTTTGTCACCTATTTATATTTTTTTTTCGGCCGGGTTTCACACAATTTATTGGACACAAGGGGAAAAACAAAATTACTATAACCTTTAAATTAGAAATCACTCTTTGGGTTTACAAGTGAAAAAGTTCCTAAAAACACCATTCAAAAGCAAACGGGACAAGGAAGAATACCACTCTCATTCTGGGTGACAAATTAATACCCTAAAACCTTTCTTTCTTACAACTCTGTCTCATCATAGATTTCTGAAAGCAACTAACGAATTAGCTGCAATAATTGCAGTAATTTGAGCTTACTAACATTTGCACTACAGAAATCCTACACATGATGGTTAAAGAAAACCCTATGACGTGTTCCAAGTGTTCCGAAGGCATTTTCGAGACAGCCTGACCCTCGTAGCACGCACTGGGCACTATTGGTAAGATGTCGGACTTGCCTAGCGAAAAATGTCTGAATTAGTTAAACTTCGGGCAATTGTGACCCTCAAATTTCGGCGGAATGTTTGCGAAAAGTGAAGGAGTTTTAGTGCTGGAAAAAGAGGATTTGTAGAGCAGAGAGGTGGTTTATCGTGTGAGACCTTGTGGTGGTACCGGTCTACTGTTGTCGGTGGACTATGAGGAGTAACAAAAGTCGTGTATGTACCAATAAACCTTATTCGTGGGGTAGTATTGAAGCGAACATCTTATGCAGTAGTCTTTGTTCTGTCCCCTAGTGTGCGAATTCTGGCACTAGCCTGTTCGGTTTATACCGCTTTAGG
The DNA here is from genome assembly GCA_030572515.1 of Yamadazyma trypodendri. NCBI lineage: Eukaryota > Fungi > Ascomycota > Pichiomycetes > Serinales > Debaryomycetaceae > Yamadazyma > Yamadazyma trypodendri. The sequence continues at coordinate 123,010 of JAJMAI010000024.1, read as the reverse complement.
AGTTATCTTTTCCAACAATAGACCCAGAAGTCCTAATTCAGCGAACATATTGGATCGTATCATCTAGGTTTATTGGAAATCGTGGCAATCTTTCACGCTGGCAGAATTGTGTTTTTGGGTCTCCTTGACACACGGTGGAGAAATATTTGGTTGCATTGTCCCTGGGTCGACGTAGATTCAGTAGAAATCGTCTAGATGCAAATTAGGTCATGGTAGGCCTGTTATAAGGAGCACTCTCTTATCGACAGCTGTATCTACTGTGCAACGGAAAAACTATTCGCTTCATTTTCAACTGCTGCAACTTTAACTGCTGCAAATCAAAGGAATGCAACTCAAAGAATGCTGCATGTTATAATGTGGCAGTTACTTGAAAATGCGGTAGTTGCTCGTCAAGAGTAATAGATACTCTACACCATGCCACGTACTACTGTTTTCGTAACTAATTTGTAACTCACCATACAAATACTCGGTACGACAAAGCCGATCTGAAAAAATATTTAGTTGCAAATGGTAATTTAATTTACTCATGCACCACTGCAAAACCTTTATCACAAACTATTTAAACAGCCGCTTCTGCTTCATGAGGAACAAATTTAAGCCTCTTTCAAAATGGATATGTCCGGAGATTCGTCCACGCTGGCTGCTTGCAAGATTTCCATGCTTTGGAACTGGTATACTGTGGATACATGTTTCTTAGCCAATTCATGGCATGTTAGGAGTAATGGGATGTTTGCTGGTTCTTGCATTGGTGTATTCTTTTTGGTGTTTGTTAGTCAATGGTTAAACAGAGCGTGTAAAGAATTTGATCTGTTGACACTTACAAAACTAGGTAATTCTAAGGGCTACAACGGATTGTCTAATCCCTATTCTTATTGGCTATCTCACCAATGGATGCTAAATGGAGCCAATTCCAATTTTCAAGACCACCTTGTGAGAACGTTCCTTTACACCATTCAGTGGGGTCTCAGCTACCTTATAATGTTGTTGTTCATGTACTATAATGGGTACATCATTATATGTTGTATCTTAGGTGCTTTTTTTGGTAAGCTTTGTTTTGGCTGGAATGAGCCTGCTCCTGATACTGTCGTCAGTTGCTGCAAAGAATAATGTTATATTGGACAAGTACATAAGAACAAGTTGGATAGTACAAAGGGAACAAGTAGTTACATAATTAATAAAGAATCTAACAAGAGTTCAAATGCAACACTATTTGTAACACTATATGTAACATTCTCAAAATTTCGCACTCATTTGTTTTGTAAATTCATAATAAACTCAATAAGGATGTCTGATAAATACGAGTCTGACGATCTAGACTTGGAGAACGCCATCGGGGATGTGTTCAAGGACTTCAACATCTACGCCATGGAAAAAGATCCCCTGAAACCCCAGGATATGCCGCAGCTGGATGAAAAACTTTCACATCTGACTGCCTCAGACTATCATCAGTCGGGCTCGAATAACGATGATTCACAGCACCATGGCGAGGAAGTGGTGGTACCGGAGCATGAAGGGTATATAGAAGACATATCACATGCCCATCAGAACCACGAAACAGAAAATCAAGGCGACCCAACGGGGAGTACGAATGACGATGACTTGGACATTAATTTTGATGATGCTATAAACGACGCCTTCAAAAGCTTACAGGACTCCGATATACGGCAGCATCAGGACTCCGATACACATCAGCACCAAGAATCCGATACACAGAGGCATCAGGACTCCGATATACGACAGCACGATGGACAAGAGCAAAGAAACGCAAGTGACCAAGAAGAGAACCAGCCACAGGAGCAAGAGGGTAATATGACAAATGATAATGACACAAATGCCCAAATAAAACATAATGAAGTCAACGAAATTAGAGAGAGCACCCACGATGATGACGATCTTGATTTAGCGAACGCCATAAATAATGCATTGCAGAGTATCAATACCATACAAAGTGAAGATCCCCAAGAAGCACAAGAAACACAACAACCCTCAGAAGATACAGAACAGGCGAAACTGTTCAACGAAGAGCAAGCTGATGGAATACTGATACAACAGAATCTGGTTAAAGACAGCTCTGGGGAACTGTATTCACCTTTACAAATAGAAAAAGATTATGAAGCTGACGATGGGGAAGATGTCGAGGATTTGGATTTGCAAAATGCTATTGGAAGTGCCTTCGAATCTCTCAAAAAGAACAATCAGCTAGGAGATGACCACTTGAATCAGTCTGTGACAAATTCTCGTAGTTTGGCGGGTGAATCTTTACTGGAGGGAAATCAGTTGATGCAGAAAAAAGCACAGGAATTGCAGTCTAAGTTGAAACAAACGGGCCAAATAAGTGATGACTTGCTTCAGGAACTAGCTAAAGAGATCACCAATAAAGTGAGCGAAATCGATGACAGTAGCAAGACCAAGAACAAATATTTGGAATTGCCCACAATAGATGACCAAGTGTTGGATCATTTTGTCAATGAAGCAAACAAGAGCAAGGAAACAGAACCAGATGGGCCTCTGAGTCAGAGTGCCAGTGAGGCACACACAAATTATCTGGGAAAACAAGACGACATGTTAGTAGATGATGATGTCCAGCTCCAGTCGACCATCGCTAATGCCGTCAAGTCATTCATATCGGATCAAAAAGAACAAAAAGACGACAACCTAAACAATTTGCAGATGAACGACATTTTGACCAACGCCTTCAATATGGCAATGGAGAATCCCACCGAGCTATTGAATAACCTTGAGTCGGATGAACTAAGACATCGAGAAGACCTTTTCAAAACACCAGATATCTCGAAAAGACTATCAATTTTTGACACTTTGAATGTAAGGAGGCCTCTTGATTTGAACAATCAACTTAGTTCAATGATGATGACGTTATCAAAGAACAACGATTCGAACCTCATAACTGTGATAAAATCATTGACTAATTTCTTGACCAATTCCAATTTCCAGATCTTCAAGAATTCCCAATCATTGATATCTATAATCAACCAGTACAAACACAATGACTTTGAGAAGATGTTTGTAAATGCATTAAATTTAGCCAAGAGTTATTTAAGATCAAACTCCAAAACAAAATGCATTGTTGCCATTGAGAATATTTTGATTCTATTTGGCAAGTCAACTACGGGAGAGCTTTTGAACTACAATTTCAATTTGATCACCTTGATCACCAATTCGATCATCAGTTGTATTACCAACTTCAGCAACCTCAAAAACTTCAAGAATTCTATCTTTAAGAAGCCAAGGTTATCAAACTTGGAGTATAAGGAGAAGATAAGAATCGAAAATCGAGAAAGAAAGAAGAGATGGAGGGAGGAAAATAAGGAGCGGAATAAAGATAATGATTTAAGGTCTCGTGTGCTCAAGAGAGCTAGCACAATCTTTGGCTCCGAAGATAGCAAAGAAAAGCTGAATTGGGTTGAAGAGGAGTTCACCAGACGTAAAGAAAGGAGACAGGTCAAACAAAAGAGAGACACCAGTTCCGATTCCTTGAGTAACATTTCATCCAAAGAGTTTGATAACGAACAATTCATCCAAGACAAGAATTTGACACAACTAATCACGGATTTCTTCAACATATTTTCTAATTTTGCTCCTAAAGATGATTCAGAAACCGGGTTGTTCACTACTGCTGTCACTATTTCATGCATTTCCATTATTTATTTACTCAATTTCTCCTCCAATTTTGAGTACAAGAGAATCGACACTATTGTTAGTGCTATTATGAATAACCTTTTGAACACATTCAGTTCAATAGATCAACAAGAAAGGTTGATTTATTTGGCCAGGGGGTCCAGCGTCAAGTTAAATAATCTAGAGTCATCATACTCCGATGAAGTTGCCTTTGAGATCGATCCAGATATGCAGCCATCTTCTTCAATTCAAGGTTCTCAGACTGAACAAATCCCTGACGGGGAAGACAACGTGAGCAATAAGAGACCAAAAGTGGGCAAACAAGATGGCCTGGCTACTGTGAATCTCAAATTTCCTTCTTATAAAAGCAACGCTGCCGTAAAGAAGCCCAGTCTAAGTCAATCATCGTCTACGAGTTCTGGATTACTGGTGAATTTGAAGAATTTAAAGAAACCAGGAACATTCAAAAGACCAAGTTTTGGCGAAAAGAAAGGAAAGGGTCTTGGGTTTCCACCATTTTATTCCACCTCAATCAAGCATTGAGTTTATGAATTACTGGAATATAATTCCACCTCTAGCATGTAATGTATATTATTGTAATATTATTCTATCTCTTCAACTATGTGATCTAAATGGTTATTACCTTAAGTGTGGTAAAATGGGCTGGGTTTCTTGCATCAACCATGCATGGGCCTTGTATTCTCCCATTTCCAATAACTTGTCAGCAAAATCAGCTCTAATACTCTTGTTGAACTCATTGATCCACGTGAGTTCGATTTCGTTCAAGTATTTGGTGTCAATCAACTTTATACAGTATGGAACCTTGGTCAAATACTTGAACCCTAAGAAATGGTGGCCTTCTCTGGTCTTTCCTAAAGTTTCGTCACATTCAATCACTTCCAATTCACTCTCCACTCTGAAGCCCTTCACTCCATCAACATAATAACCTGGTTCGATGGTAGTAATTGCACCTGGAGCAAACAAGGGCTCCGAGGCAGGAACATTGTTGGTGGTCAGCAAGTATAAAGGTGATTCATGCACAGTACCACAAGCACCTACGCCGTGACCAGAACCATGATTAAAATCAAGTCCTTCATTCCATAGATATTGACGAGAATAAGAATCGAGAATTGCACCTGTCAATGAGCTGGATGGAGGAAATTTGGCCATAGATACTGCCAAATGTCCTTTTAACACCAAAGTGTAAAACTTCTTATCTTCGTCTAACAAGCCTTCATAGCCAAATTTATAAGTTCTTGTAATATCAGTTGTACCTTCCAAATATTGGGCTCCTGCATCGATTAAATAGATTTTCTTAGGATCTATAACTGAATTTTCCGATTTGGAGGGAGCATAGTGGATAATGGCCCCATTTGGTCCAGATGAAGATATAGTCTCGTAAGATTCAGACAAAAAATTGGGAAACTTGGTTCGAATTTGGTGGATCTTGCAAGCGGCTTCATATTCATTGATGACTCTCTTTTCATGGATGAGTGCATGTTCAAGCCAGGCAGAAAATATTATAAAAGCCAATGAATCTTTGTATTGAGCAACTTTACAATTGAAAAGCTCAGTTTCATTTTTTATCACCTTCATGTACGATACGATCGGATAGAACTTGATCTGTCTTTTAGCTATTGATTCGGGGATAGACGAAACAATAGCGTATGTGGTAGCAGCTTTTGAAGGTAAAATCAATGAAATATTAGGAGACACGACGGTGGCTTTAAAGTTAGTTAAGTCGTCATAGAACGAGTTGTAAGTTTTTACCACCAAACCTTTGATTCCCGCCAAATGTTTCTGAACATCTGCACCAGCCAATTTCCTCTCGTCCACGTAAAATGTTATGTCGTCCAATGTGACAATCACATATCCGAAAAACACAGGAGTAAATTCCACATCGGAGCAACACCTCAAGTTTAGCAACCATGCAATCTCATCTAGGGCTGTCACTAATAAGTGAGTACCCTCTTGTGCGTGCATTTTTTGACGGACCCTGACTAATTTATCATTTACTGACTCCCCAGCGAATTTGAGGTCGTAGACAAACACAGCATCAAGTGCCCTAGAGGGTTTTTCGTCTCCCCAAACCTCATCAATCAAATTCACATCCAATAAAGGCTTGAATTCGAATTTACCCAGGTATTGGGTTTTGCTTGCATTTTCAAAGAATTCTCCCACAGAAAGACTTATGACTCTTGGATCACAGGAAATCACATTGGATGACTTACTTGAAAGCGCTTTATTGATACAGAACTGTGTCCATTTGGGGTAAGATGGGATTCCTTGTTTCAATAACTTCCAGTTGGCACTATCCAATTGTTTTTCGGCTTGTAAAAAGTACCTCCCGTCAGTAGATAAAGCCGCTTCACCGGTTAACTTATCACCATCGTCCAAGGTTATGATGGCCACCCCGGCACTTCCCGTGAACTCCGAGATAAACTCTCTCCTTTTATCAGCGGTGGCCGTGTATTCACTTTGGTGTTCGTCTTCACTAGGAACAATATAGACTCCAATTCCGTATTTCTTCATTAATACTCTCAATTTGTACAACTTGTCAGGATTAGTTAAGGATGACTGGAGACTAGACTCCGAACTCGAGGTGTATGGCAAAGGATGCAAAACTTCTTCCACTTCTGTAGTTGGGGTGCCAACCAGGGATATTTCGGTTTCCACAGTATTTACTGAACCATATTCATTTTCTGGCTTTTTATCCCTTAAGGAAAATCCAATATTCAAGCATTGGAACGGATTGGATAAGAGCTTGGTGAACGACGGTTTGGTGATGGTGGATACCTCGGTGGTATCGTCCAACAAGTAGTCTTTCTCGTGATAAGAAAGCATAAGTAGATTTTTATCTGGAAAAGATAACCTTTCGCAAGACCAGACAGTGGTATGGCTCTAGATAAACTATCTAAGTCGTGCCGGAACCATAAAATAACCAGACAAGTGTACCAGATGAAAGGAGGTTCTATTTTTTTGTGTGTATCTAACACTGCTATGAGATTTTTGCCATGGTTAGTTTGAAATGGCGTTACATGAGGGAACGACAGTAAGACGACAATTACAGTGTTGAGAGCAAGAGCAGCAGTGCAGTCGCAGCTCTCATATCAGCCTGGGTAATGATCTAAACGGTCTTGCAGTTCAGCACTAGTACGAAGCGCAGACTGACGCTTCAACACAGACGCCCCGACACTCTAACACGCAAGCGCTTTAACATCAACATCTAACATTTAAGACTTTAAGACTAGAACACTACCATTTAGTGACACTTTTCTCACAAAACGCGGGTCGCGTTAATTCTTTTTGTTATACATCACTCTACCATGGGAAGATTGATTGGTTTGGAACTCCACAACTTCAAATCCTACAGAGGCACGTCTCGTGTAGGCTTTGGAACAAGCTGCTTCACCTCCATCATTGGTCCCAATGGGGCCGGGAAATCAAATATGATGGACGCCATTTCCTTTGTCCTAGGCATCAAATCATCCGAGTTAAGATCACAGAATATGAAAGACTTGGTATACCGCGGAAGGGTCGAGGATTCAGAGATGTTTGACGCATCTTTAGACTCAATTGATCTGATAAGCGATCCCAGCACCGCATATGTGACTGCTATATACGAGAAGGATGATGGTGAAAAGCTTGAATTTAAACGAATCATTATGGCTAACGGATCCACTGATTACAGAATAAACAACAAATTGGTCACTGCCAAAAACTATTCCACCTTGTTGAAGAACGAAAATATTCTTGTGAAGGCAAAGAACTTTCTAGTGTTCCAAGGGGATGTTGAGCTGATTGCGTCGCAGACTTCGAAAGATTTGACGAGATTGGTAGAAAATATTAGTGGGTCGGTGGAGTTGTCGAAGAAATATGACGAATTGAAGGACGAAGTTGACCAAGCGCATGAGTTTTCAAACTCAGTGTTTGCTAGAAAAAGAAACTTGAATAGTGAATCCAAACAATATAAAGAGCAAATGGCAGAGCAGGAAGTGTTTGAAAAGAAATTGACTGAAAAATCAAACTTGCTTAAAATTATCAAATTATACAAGTTGTATCATAATGAGAAGAAGCATGACCAGATGAAGCAGGCATTGGACTCCAAATTCATGGATTTGAAGAACTTAAAAAGAGAATTGATCAAAGAGGAAGCTGAATACAAGAACCTTGTGTCCAAATATTCAGCGGATTCCTTAAACACGTCTTCATTTAAGGGGCAGTTGGATACTTTAAAGGCGAGTATTGAGAAGAAAAAGTCTGAGGTGGTGCCTTTGACGTTAACCCAGAAATCACTAAGTACCAAGATTAACAATAATAAATTGAAAATTAAGGATTTGGCGACTGAGATATCAAAGAAGGCTGCAAGTGTCAGGGTTCATGAAACACAATTGAAGGAAATCAAAAAGAGTCTTAGAAAGTTCGAAGACCGCATAACTGCTAGCATCACATCATCCAATTTAACAGTTGACGATCATCACGAATATGAGCAGTTGAAGAACGAATACTTGACCAACGGAGGATCTGACTTGGAAGAACAATTGAGTCTTTTGTTGAATGAAAAGGAAGCTATTGCCACAACAATTGAGAATAACCAAGAGCAAATTTCCACCTTGAAAAGCATCATCAGCGAGTTGACTTTCACTAAAAACAGTGAACATGGATTGCGGTTGTCTGCTATCAATGCTGACATTTCAGATGCCCTTGCCAGTAAAAATGACAAAATTACCACCAGAAACAGTTTGGTGGAACAACTAGATCAAATGAACCACAAAGAATTGAAACTCAATTCACAGTTGCGTGATGTTCTTGTCAAGTTGGAAGAGTTAAGTTCCAAACAAAGAGAATCAAACAAATATAAAAGACAAAGGGAGGTGTTATCCACCTTGAAAAATTTCTTGCCAGAGAATTCTGTCAAGGGTTTTGTCTATGAACTAATTCGTCCAACTCACAAAAAATACGATACAGCCTTGATTACTTTACTTGGTCGGAACTTTGACTCCATAATAGTGGAAACCAAAACGGTTGCTTATAAATGTATTGAAGTCTTGAAGGAAAGAAGATTAGGCGTAGCAACCTTCATTCCTTTGGATTCCATTTCCAATGATCCCATCAACTTGAACTTCCTTCGGTCCCTCCATGAAAAAGCTCAACCTGGTGTTGACATTGTGGATATTGAGGATAAATCGTTGGAAAATGCTTTTAATTACGTTGTGGGTAATGCGTTGGTGGTAGAGGATATCAATGTTGCCCGAGAATTGAAGTGGGGTCCTAGAAGATTGGATAACAAAATTGTCACTCTCCAAGGCTCGACTATAAATAGATCTGGGTTGATGACAGGTGGTGCTAACACGGAAAGGTACGAGAATATTACCTGGGACAAAAATGAAATCAAAACCTTGAACGAAACAAAGGAAGATTTATTACAAGAGTTGGTAATCATCAGTAATCAGAAACCCAAAGAGATGGAAATTAACTTGATTAATGAATCTATAGCCTCCTTAGATGATAAGTTACCTTTATTAAGGAATCAAAAGGAGTCAGTTGAGAGATCTATCAAGGACAGAACCACTGAGATTGAATTTAATGTGGAATCTATCAAACTGCTTGAGGAAGCAATCGCCCAAAAGAGACAGAGTTTGAATGAGGTAGACTCCAAGATTTACCAATTAAACAAGGAAGTTGACTCCATCCAAGATGATATCTTTGTTGACTTCTGTAAGAAGCACGGGATTAAGGGGGGAGTAAGAGGTTATGAAGAGATGCATGGCTCGGCAATGAGATCAAAGACCAAAGAAAGAGCCCAATTTCATAAATTGATATCGTCGTTGCAAAATAAGTTGAATTTTGACAATGAATCGTTACAAGAGCTGAAATCTAGAAAGGAGGCACTTGATACAGTTATCAACCAATTGGAAGCTAAATCCCAAGACATTTTGGACACCAAAGACAACCTCGAAAATGAACTCGATGAATTGGAAGCCAAATACGAAGCCATAACTGAAGAAAAGGCCAGTAACGACGAAAAGTTGAAAAGAGACATGAAATTTATATCCCATATTGAATCCAGCATTAAGGATTTGAAATCAGATATCGAAGTTTCAGCCAAAACCATATCTGGTAACGAAGAATTACTTTTGAAAGTGGATATCGAAAGGGTTAATATTTTGAAGAACAGCAAGATAGAAAACACGGTTATCCCTCTTCTTGAAGGAGCCTTAGAACAGATATCTCTCAATGAGTCAGTTGACAAGTCCACTCGAGAAATATACAACATCAAAGTGGACTACGACATGTTGAATGATACATTGAGAGAATCTTACAATATCAGAGCCGAAGCTGAATTGCAAGCCAAGTTAATGGATGTAGTGGACCAACTAGACAGGTTAACTCCCAACGCCCGAGCTGCCGAACGGTTAAGAGAAACGGAAACCAGGCTTCACAACTTTGACAAAGATCTAAATAAGGCCAGACAACGGGAGCATAAGGCCTTGGCGAACTTTAATGAGATTAAAGATGAGAGATATGAACTTTTCACTAAAGCCTTTGAACATATCTCGGGAAAGATTGATGAGATATATAAGGAGCTCACCCGAACCCCTGCATCACCAATGGGAGGATCTGCATACTTGACGTTGGAAAACGAAGATGAACCGTATATTCATGGAATCAAGTATCATGCAATGCCACCAATGAAGAGGTTTAGAGATATGGAGTTACTTTCTGGAGGAGAAAAGACCATGGCTGCATTGGCATTATTATTTGCCATTCACCTGTTCCAGCCATCACCATTCTTTGTACTTGATGAAGTGGATGCCGCATTGGACGCTGCCAATGTCAACAAGATTGCCAACTATATCAAGAAGATATCCAGTCCGTCTTTCCAATTCATCGTTATATCTTTGAAAAGTGCGTTATTTGAAAAGTCTGATGCTTTGGTGGGGATTTATAGAGAACAGCGGGTGAACTCGTCCAGAACCATGACGTTGGACCTCCGGGACTACGCTGAAGAAGGTTTGGTGGCCTCGTGAATGTAGAGTATAAAGTGTAGTATAAATGGTGCGAATAATAAATCTCATCTCATCTCATCTGGGCAATCACAACGACTTCAAATTCCAACACAAATGGTTATATGTCGGTTGGCACGATCTATGCGTGGAGTGAGATGGCCAGGACCAGTGTTAACCTCTGCATGTATTCGAACCTTGGCTACTTTAGCACTGCCAAACATAGCACCAAATACACCAAATGTGTCTAAACTGAATCACCGGGCTATAAATAGGATCCTAGCCAAAAAGACGCGAAGAGATACCACAGACGAGGCCAGTAGAAGAAGCATTCTTGAAAGAGAGATTCTTGAGTTCCTTGGGTCGTATAATGTGGAGGCAGGCACTCAGATATCAACAGACGACACAAAAAACGCATTGGATGTACTAGACAAGTTTATGTTCACCAGAAATAGACCAGACACCGTGATTCGAGATGTTAACGTAGGGTACTTGACATCCGAAGGTCTTGGACTTGCTTTGGTCCCCAAAAAAGAATACATGACGGATTACGATGAACTAGATAATGGAGCATTTACAGTAGTGACGATCCCAAAAACGTTACCTGGTGATATAGTTACAATTAAACTCCTAGCCCATTCAGTAGAAGCTGCAGAATGTGCGTTGCTAGAGGTTCAAAATGCGGGGTCCAACGCCAATAGGCGTAAAGATGACTTGATTGTATGTGAAAATTTCAATCTGTGCAACGGCTGCCATTTCCAGATGCTAGACTACGAATCCCAACTTCAAATCAAGCAGGGAGTCATTCAAAAGGCGTATCGTTTCTTGTATCCTGAGATATTTCATTCGCTAGACGAAGGCCAGCTAGGATATGTTATACCTTCGCCCATGGAATATTCCTATCGAACAAAAATCACTCCTCATTATAAACACAGGGCTGGAAGTTCTAAACCGGTGAATATTGGGTTTCAACACGTCAATGCTACGAAGGGAAATGTGGATATCATTAGTTGCCCCATTGCTACATTGCCAATAAATAAGGAACTCCCCAAGCTAAGAAGACAGGTTTTGGGGCTGTTGGCAACTTCTCCCAGTAAAAGAGACCAATCCACTTTAGTTATGAGAGAGAGTATACGAATTGATTTCAAAACGGGAAACTACGACACTGTCTGTTTAACGGATCCCAAGAAGATTGTCACGGAAAAGGTGGGAGAGTTTGTGTTTCAGTTTCCGGCCAATGAGTTCTTTCAAAATAATAATTCTATTTTACCATCTGTTGTGGATTATATCAAGTATCAGCTTGAGGGCATTGAGTATAAGCACCTCATTGATTCATATTGTGGATCGGGGTTCTTTGGAATCTCTTTGTCCAAACATATACCGGAAAATGGAAAGGTTTTCGGTATAGAGCTTGCAGCCAATTCTTTAGCATATGCTACCCATAATGCTCAAATCAACGGTTTACTGACGAAAAAAGTGCAGTTTGTGCAAGGAAGTGCAGAAGAGCTTTTCAACAATAAGGAGTTTGTGGACTCCAAAGTATGTGGTTCAGAATCGGTGGTAATCATGGATCCTTCCCGGAAAGGGTCCGATCGACAGTTTTTGAGTCAATTGCTTGAGTTTAGACCTAAAGCTATAGTTTATGTCAGTTGTAATGTGTTCACACAAGCTAGAGATTTAAGGACATTCATGCAGTTACAGGGAGAGAGCCCTGTTTACGACATTAAGGATATTATGGGGTTTGACTTTTTTCCACAAACCAAACATGTGGAGTCTATTGCTGTATTGAAGTTGAGAGAGTAATATCTGTAGCCTGTTACTATTAGTTGAAGTACCTGGCCCTGTACGTATTTCAGATATTTATTCTTTACCCCTGTACGATTTATGCTTAATATATTTATTCTTTCTGTACAGTCTTTTTTCTTCAACCCATTGTCAATTACACATCCAAAATTCACCTGTGAGCTGCCACAGTAGGTTCTGCACTCCACCTTCTTTATGATCCATTCGGTAAGTATCTATTCGGCACTCAAAAGCTCATTCCTCTCCATTCAATAAAAGCTCATCTATGATATCAAACATCGCATTAGACCCCCACTCAACCCTCTTCTTCTGTCTCTTACTGTCCACAAATGAACTCTTCAACGTCTTCTCTTGCACAAAGTACTGCAATCCTCTTAACAACGCATTCTGGTCTTTAGACTTAAGCACTCTTTCAATCAAAAGCTGATCTGTGAATTTCATATCGGCTGTCTTCACCTTTCCGGTTCCAGTTCCCATAAGATGCACTTGTGACTTTTTGGCTATCTGGTCCAAAAATGTCACCAATATGATTTCCAATAACAATTTTGTGTCGTTTGTTGCAACCAAAAAATTCACATTTTTCAAGGAGTGCAAAGGTAAAGACCCTTCTGCCATCATAAACCCAAACAACCGGCCATAATTATAGATTCTTTTAGTCTTCGTATCGTCATCTTCGTGTTGGTGGTCAAAACCAGTAAAACCTTCTTCTTCACTGTCATTACCTTGGGCATTATCAAAGTCCCTTAACACATCCCAGAACATGAATTGGAATGTTTTTCTATAACTGTGTGACTCACACAACTTGTGAGCAAGGAGACCATAGTAAGGATTCCAGCTCTGTTCTATCGCCACACAATGGATCAATATTCTGGGAATTTCTCGTTCTTGGGCTTTCTTCAACTGTAATTTGTCTAATTTTGTCAAGGCATCGACATAGTCTTCAGCTGACATAATAGTAATGAAAACAGCTCTTCGAATATCGGTGTTCATTCTTTGCTGTTTGGCAATTTGCACCCAGTTTGGCTCCGCACTGTCCAAGACATCGATCATTGCCTGAGAATCGTAGTATTCTTGAGCAATATCGTTTCCTTTCCAAGCAGACCCCACTAACCACCATTTTCCTTTGGTTTCCACGTTCCGGATATCTTCAAGACTCACTTGGATTGGGTCCGTCGTTTTGTTATTCAATGTCCCAAGGAACTTTTTCAATCTGAGTGTGAGTTCATAAGTGAAGTCGTTATTGGCTTTCATCTTATTGTTTTTCAAAGATATAATGGTTTCAATAAGAAACTGAGTTCTGGGATTAATCTGTTTCATGGAGGAAGCAACTGCGTTCATCAAAATGACCATTTCCTTTAAGCCATTGGGGTCGTCAGCTCTGATTTGAACTCCACAGTTCTTGATAAGTCTCAATAAGATCTCAGCATTAGATTCGTTGAATTCGTTGATCAAAAGCTTAATGATGTCGTAAATCAATTTCGACGACACCAACAGGAATGTATACACGGTTGATAACAAGGAGATGATGTTGGACACTTCTTTGGTCAACACAGGGTTGTTGTGGTCCTTATCAAACCTTTCAATTAATGTTTGAAGAAAATGAGCCCCAAATTCCACCCCCTGGAGCCGGTAAATGGCCGTTACAATGCAAGATTGAAGGTGTACAAAAGTGTCCAACAATCTGCCTTGCAGTACGATCCCCTCAATTATAATGTTGGTAAGGTTCTCAATAACAACATGTCTGGCGTTGTGGAGAAACAAATTGTTGATATCACTGACTATAGTGGCTATGTTTCCTTCAGATAATTTATTGATGGAACCTTTAATAGATCTTTGTAGGGCCAACACTTCCTCCGACACTTCCCCTGATTCAAGGGCCATTTTTCGACGCAAAGCTGGAGGAATATACTTTTGGGTATCATTTCCGTCTGATGGGGCAACAAAGGGATTCTCTTTACTAGGGACTGTATTTGCGTCCAAATCTGAACCATCATCACGGGCCTGTTTTCCATACAATTCTTCCAATTCGCTCTCTAAATCACTGTCAAAATCGCCGTCACTGATACTGTCATCTGAACCGTAAGCTGTTTTGGCCACATTCTCTTCTTCTTCAGATTCTTCTTTTGCGCTCTCTTGGTAGCCATTGTCACTGAAATCAAGATCCAATCCGTCCAACAATCCTCCAATGAGATCATCGTCTCCAGTCTTGGTGAGCTTGGACTTTTTCCCGTTTTTCAACCCAAGTTTTTTGGCATAATAAGCCATATCATCCTCGTCTCGCCTCATCTGTTCGAGCACTTGTGGGGGAAGAGCAGCTTTGGTTTCTGTGGTTGTCTTCTTTTGTTTTTTCTTCATTTCTTTTGCTTTTTGTTCCTTTGCCGGTTCCCTCGACTCTTCTTCGCTGAAAGCATGGAACTCTTCACTGCCACTCAACTCCCCTTCACTGCTCCAATCATCCTCAAGTTCATCCTCTTTCACAATTCGGATATCTGATTCGGCACGGTGGCCTTTGAGCTTTTTCAACGCCGCAAGTGGGTCCTCAGACTCCTCAAGCTCTTCTCCGTCAGTATAACTGTCACTACCAAAATCAGAGACACTATCGTCGTCAAGCTCGTCTTCTTTCACGATTCGTATATCTGACAGCTGCTTGTTCTTCTTTAGTTTCTGGAGAGCCAATAAAGGGTCGGAAGCCTCCTCTTCGCTGTCTCCATCAAGATCCGATAAACTATCGTCCTCAAGTTCGTCTTCTTGCACGATTCTTATATCCGACGTCTTGCGTCCCTCCTTCAATTTGCGGAGAGCCTCCAAAGGATCTTCGTTGGCTTCTTCCTCCACATTCTCACTGTCGTCAAAGTCAGAAACACTGTCAACCATGTCAGAGACACTATCATCAAAATCGGAGACACTATCGTCGTCTAGCTCATCTTCTTTAACTTTCCTTATAACTGACAGTGTCCGCTTACCCTTGAGCTTCCTGAGTGCGGCCAAAGGATCTGCAACATCGTTCTCCGAGCTGGACTTGCCCAGCACATCTCTCAGCACCTTCTTCACTTCATTCTCTTGCTTTCCGAATTCATTTCCATTTTGCCTATTTTTCTCGTTCACAAATCCTCTCTTGTGATCACTAGCGCCATTCTTACTACTATTTTTCTGTTTCTTGGTCTTCCGTTCAAGCTGCCTCGTCTCCTTTCGGGATTTAGGCTTGTCCCCATACTTTCTCTTTGTGCTCGTTGTTTTGTACCTGTCATCGTCATTGTACTCTCCCTTATCTTCTCTGGCTCGTATTGACTCCAAGATCGAACCGGGGAGCCTTATTTCGTGGCGATCGTCGTCTTTGTTTTTATGGTAGTTGGGGGCCATCGTTATCTCATCAAGCTCATCACACAAATTTTTGGTGCAGTGCGTTTTGAGACTTCGCGAAAGGAAATAATATTACATCAACCTTTTTAAAGAACAGCGTTTCCAGGTGATACATTATGAATAAGATCAAACTAGATTTGGGAAAGTTCAAGATCGATTTGAAGTTATTGGGGGACCTCTTCTTCTTGACCGGTGCAGGATTATCCATGTATTATTTGGTAAGCCATATATTGAACGATCCTATGAATGATACAGTTAAGTCCCGAGAGTCCAAAAAAAAGAGCCAAGGCATGTTGAAAAGAATCCAAGAGGGCAAACCGGAACTCAAAAACTTGGTGCTCACCGACTATGAGAAACAACTCCTCAACTCATTGATTTTGCCGGAAGATATCCCTGTTACTTTTAATGATATTGGCGGGTTGAATGAGATTGTGGATGAATTGCGCGAAGCAGTGATCTTACCGTTAACAGAGCCTGATTTGTTTACAGCACACCTGTCGTTAGTACAGTCTCCCAAAGGAGTGTTATTCTACGGCCCTCCGGGATGTGGGAAAACCATGATGGCAAAGGCTATAGCCAAAGAAAGTGGGGCTTTCTTTATCCTGATTCGGATGTCTACTATTATGGATAAGTGGTATGGAGAAAGCAATAAGATTGTGGACGCCATTTTTTCTTTGGCCAACAAGTTACAGCCATGTATCATCTTTATAGACGAGATCGACTCGTTTTTGAGGGATAGAAGCTCCACTGACCACGAAGTCAGTGCCATGTTAAAAGCAGAGTTTATGACGCTATGGGACGGATTGGTGAGTAATGGCAGAATCATGGTCATGGGGGCTACCAACCGACAAAATGATATTGATCTGGCATTCATGAGAAGATTGCCAAAACAGTTTTCTATTGGTAAACCCAATTCAGTGCAAAGAAGGTCTATTTTGACAAAGATTCTTCAGGACAGCAAACTAGACAGTATTAATTTCGATCTTGAAACCATTGTTATCAATACCAAGGGGTATAGTGGGTCTGATTTGAAGGAATTGTGTCGAGAAGCGGCATTGAACTCCATGAGAGATTTTATCAGATCTAATTATAAAGATGGTAAGAAAATCACCCAAGCGGAGGATAATTCCAAGGTTAAACCGCTAAGAACAGAGGATTTCTTGAAATACATTCCCAATGCTGTTCCTTCTTCTAGTATAGATTAGCCTAGTTCCTGTTACATAAATAGCTCTTATTAAAGACAGTAGTTCTTGTTGTACACAATGGTTCTCGTTAAATAAAATAGTACTTGTTATTTTGCAGTTTATATTTTAGCTTGAACACGACCCATCCTTTTGATCATTTGGCAAATCAATTGGCGATTCTGGTGCATTTAATTTAGCAATTTACTAATATCCCTTAGCATTTTTACCACAATGCAATTGGGAGGCATCAGAACCCTCGGATTGCGAGTTAGGCCTCAAAAATCTCTTTTGCGGTCGGTTATTACTCCTATGCGAAGATACCCTGCTTTCACTTATCACAAATTCTACAGTACTGATATCGATAAAGTTAAAAAAGAATCTGAGTTAAAAGACACTGATTCGTCTACTGCCACCACCGGGGTGGTTGATGTGGATGAGTCCAAGGAAGTGTTGGTGTATTTTGATCACATTTTTACAAATACGGTGTCCCTGTATAAATTGAAACAATACTTAAATATCATACAGGCAAACGCTACCAATGTGGAATCTTTGAAGAAAAAAGTCATGGGGTATGCGGATATTTCCACCAATCCACTACCAGAAGGCACCAGTATTACTGAGTTTGTTCCGTTACAAAGAGACGGAGGGGCGTTTGTCAAGTTTTCTGCCCCAAATGGAATTACTCCTAAACAACTACTCACGCAAATATGTGATAATGTAAAGACACACAAGGAGAAGCCCTCCGGCGTCTTGCCTTACATCATCAGCACATTATCCAATGTTGTTCCCGATGTTTTTCCCGTCAAGGGAGTCCCTTGGATTGAGGATTTGAGACGGTTCCCCAGTCCTAAAATCAAAGTGAAGTTTGAAGGAAATACTTTGACGGAGGAAGAATTGTACGTGTTGCTTAGAAGATATGGTACTATATATGACATCATCCCACAAAACAGTAGCACTCCGTATGCTGTGGTTACTTTCAAGAGAATTAGAGCTGCTATTTGTGCTAAGAACTGTGTCACGGGTATCAATTTGAAAGATGCCAATTCCACGGTACATTTGCTGTACATTCCCATAAAAAGAGCCAATTATATTGCCGACTTCATTTCAAACCATCAAAGAATTGCTGTACCCGTTATACTTGCTCTCCTTGCTACGTTGGCGGTGATTATCTTCGATCCTATAAGACAATTTTTTATCGAGGAAAAGATCGAGCACAAGCTCTCTTTAATGTACTATGCGGATAATAGATACTTCAAGGTTGTGATCAAACCCCTTCTTCTGATCAGAAACTGGTTTTCGAGTGGTTATGACTACATTGGTGAAACCTTGAACGCTAAATGCTCTGATGCAACCATCAATAATGATACGGATTTGGGAACCACCGAAACATTTCTGGTGGATAATGTTTGGACTGAACGGTATGACAAGATCAAACAACTTAAGTTGTGGATTTACGAGAATGTGGGGACTTTCATTATAGTCAAGGGTCCAAAAGGTTCAGGAAAGAGGGAATTGGTGGTTGAAAATACCTTACTTGAAGATGAAACCTTGAGGAAGAGAGTTCTTTACATCGATTGTGACCGGATAGTGAAATCTCGTACGGATGACAAGCTCATTGAGGCTCTCGCAAACCAAGTAGGATACTATCCTGTTTTTGGCTGGGTTAATTCGATTTCCCAGTTTGTTGATTTGGGTGTTCAGAGTATAACCGGACAGAAATCAGGGTTGAGTGAAACTAAAGAGACTCAGCTAAAAAATATGTTCCTGTTGACGTCACAAGCAATTAGAGCTGTTGCTTTGAGAGATTACCATAGGTACGAAAAGGATGTTAGAAAACGAAGAAGCGTGCAAGAGCATAAAAAAAGACGGAACCCAGAGGCAGACATCAAACTTGAAGAAGTAATGAGTGCAGAAGAGTATCTTCAACAGCACCCAGAGGCCAAACCGATTGTTGTGATCAACAAGTTCGCGTCCAAATCAGGAACCAATGATAATGAATACTTTTACAAGATGGTTGGAGACTGGTCCGGGTCTCTTGTTCAAAACAACTCAGCCCATGTGATTTACATCACTAATGATGTCGGGTCAATTCTGCAATTGAATAACTCCCTACCCAATCAAGTTTTCAAAACAATCAGCTTAAATGATGCTAATGAACAAGGTAGCTATGCTTACGTGATGAACCAGTTGCATGATTTGCGGTACGAGAAGTTTGACACCAAGATCATCAAACAGTGCTTGGTTCCTATTGGTGGTCGGATGTTGGACCTTCAAGCGTTCATAAGACGGATAAGGTCCGGAGAAACTCCTCATGAATCTTTGAACGAGATGGTGGGTCAAGCAGCTGAGCAAGTGACGACGTTTTTCTTATACAACAGCACAAAATCAGACGACCAGGACTTTAAGAATTGGGATCCTTTACAAGTATGGGAATTAGTCAAGTTGTTGTCACACAAAGACTCTGTGAATTTCAATGATTTGTCTTCATCTTCCGTTTTGTTCAAGGCCAGCAACGAAACCACAGCCACGTTGTCGGCTTTGGAAAAGAACGATCTCGTTGCCTTGAAACGGGAGAAGGGAGTATTGAGTGAAATCACCACTGGAAGACCGATTTATAAAGAGGCTTTCAGGAAGCTTGTGGAAGACCCTGAGATTTATAAGAGTTTCGAACTCAAACACTACAATAATCTTATAAAAGTGGAAACTGCAAAGATATTTACCTTTGAAGCCGAGTTAAGTCTGGTGAATTTCAAAGAGATCAAGTTGGATAGCAGGCTAAAGTACTTATCTGAAAAAATTGATGCTTCTAACACCAAGATATTACGGTACGAAGAGTTGGTTGAGGAGATAAAGACGGGTAAGTCCCATTCATCGCTGTTTTTGGGGATTTTTTAAGGTAATTTGTTTTGTATATATCATAAAGGATAAGCTCCAATGTACACTCGTAATTCTAGTTTACACAGATTATCATTGAGTCCCGAGAATAAAGGCCATTTAATCGTTGACTCTCAACAACAAAAGCCATTAAACCATTGACTTTCCAAGAATAAAAGAAAGAAGCATCAACGCAATAATCAATAATTTCTCAATATTATCCAACTTCTTACCGAACCTTTCAGTTTGACTGGATATGCTCTCTAACTGCTTGGCAAAAGAAGCATTCACCCCACTCTCAACTGGTCCATTCGAGCTGGTAACTTGCCGTGAAGGAGCTTGGGAAGCGTACGCATGGCGTGATGGTTCTGAATACTGTTGTTTCTGGTCTGGCACAGACTGTAAAGTATCGGGTGATCTTGCCGCAGCCAACGCACCAGCACCAGCACCCACAGCACCCGCAGCACCCACGACTGCAGCCGCAATGCCGTTGGATTCAGCAACAGTGCCGTTGGACTCAGCACCTGAGCCATTTGGCACAAACTTGGAGATACGTTTAGACTTGCCGTTCAACTTTGTTGGAGACCCAACCGCAGCGCTAGTCTCATTAACTTCAGTGTAGTTCACCTTAATTTTGGTCAACTCCAAAGAATCTTTGTATTTATTCTGCAATTCAGGCCAGCTGTCTTGAATTTGAGACCCCACAAGTCCGTCTGCAGGCAACGACACAACCAAAAACTTATGTTTGGACTTGTAATTGGGAGGTAAGGGTTGATCTAACGTTGGCAATGTCACCTGGACCTTAACCGACTCATTTGGAGCCACAACACTCACATTGGGTTTGACAGAATACACTTTAGCAGCATTTGTCTTGACTTTGAAAGCCAAAGGAACCGACTTGGTGTTGGTCAAAGTCAATTGGGTGATGGTGGCAGATTTATAATCGCTTTTGAACTCCAAGTGCTTGGGGGTAATTTCCATTTTGTTAATATGTGAAAAAAAGTAAAATAATGGAGAAGTGTATGTTTTATATCTTATGCAAAAGGAGGAGTTGAGAAAACTGAATGTGAAAAACTGGCGGAGAACAGATATGAGGGAATTGAGACAATGGAGGTGCGATGCGAGGGTTTTACGAATAACGGGTTGTAGGTGCTTTGGAATAGGTGTAATGCATCATATTACACAAAAGAGATGGAATAGGTGTAATTTCCTATAGCACACAAAAGAGATGGAAGCGAGGTTCCATTGACGTATCTTTAAGTTATCTTTAAATTTAACTTTTTCGAGCTGTGAAGATACATGAATTTTTCAAGACGCAGTGGTGGTATTCCTTAATCACGTATCATTTAATAGAGAGTACACGACATAACAACCGAGTAGACATGGCATAAAATAAGACTCAAGAATATCGAGATAGAAAAATTACCATTTTTACTTGGAAGCTAGATATCACCCTTGGTACCCAGGTTCTCTTGAGCCTTTGCCAAATACTCCGAGTAGAGGGTCACAGATTTTGTATTATCGACTGGGTGTCCGACAAGTCTACAGAAACGGCCATCACAGGGAACTTTTCTTCAAGTATAAAACTCCCCTAGCCCGTCAAATACACATTCAGTTCCAATCTCTCCCATTTTTCGCAGCTAGCGAATGTATTATCTGATGTCATATAGTGTATCGTACCATGTTCAATCGACTAACGAAAGACCAGTCCAAAAACTTTTCCGATGATATTGTCGATGTCAACTGTCCGAAATCGTGTAGACTTGAAACTCAGAAAATGATACATGGTTATTATAGTCCAAATTTTTTGATAGCACCCAATCCCGTTCAAGAATGACTCTCTCTCATTCACGTTGTTTTCCCAACCTAGATAACCCCATCGTCTATCGTCAAACGGTGGATCATGATCTTCAAACACTTAAAGACAAAGATATTGGTGGGGATCATTTGACTTTGTGTCAATGGTGGGAAACTTCTCTCAAAATTCACATTGTTCCACACAAATACGGTGGGTAGAGCGTCTCGGGAATAGCCCAGTATTAACAATCTCCATAATCCATGCTTAGCACATATGCTATGGGTTTGTTGTAGGCTTCACATGGACCTTCCCAGCGGTTCTCCCAAGCGGTCCTCAAAGCCGTTTCGTCTAGCACAATTATATCATTTAAAACTTTTGGCTGCAAATTTCTGTTTCCAAAGCTCTCTCTGAGTTCGGATGATTTGTTGATGAGCCACTGCAGCCGAGGCTGATTGGATTGCGGGACTAGTATCACACAAGGTCACGCTTGTCTTGATAGAAAACAGATGAGAGTGTTTCTTCCTGTCGGTTCAAATAAGTGATCAAACCTTCCCTAAAATCACTGTCCTGAGACTTAAATCAGGTAATAGGAAGGTGTTGCATTGTTTGAGGTCTCGTACGCACCTTTCTATAGTATCCGGGGATAATTGAGCCATTGGTCAATACAGGCATTGGCAGGAAATACAGCGATATGTAAATAAGAAATCCATCGTACTAAGACTAGGTATAGCCATGCAAAAATATGCAATCAAATAAACGAGTCCCGAACTAAATCCAACACAGGTCTTAAAAAGTCATTTACTGCTGAGTTGGTGTTTGTGTAAGCAGATCTATCAATTCATGTGTCCAGAAGTCAAGTTCAAAAGGACCTGAATGTTGCAAAGATGAATAAGTTGAGCTCCGCTGTGTCCGAAATGATCTTGTGTGCACTTGTAGTGGGTGTAGTTTGTATATATGTGGACAGAATACACTTCGTTTGAGGCTTGGCCCGTACGTGTCAATTCATAATAGTTCCCCCGT
Organism: Yamadazyma trypodendri; assembly: GCA_030572515.1. NCBI lineage: Eukaryota > Fungi > Ascomycota > Pichiomycetes > Serinales > Debaryomycetaceae > Yamadazyma > Yamadazyma trypodendri. The sequence continues at coordinate 100,328 of JAJMAI010000024.1, read as the reverse complement.
GAGAATTTCATAAGCAATTCTTTGTCGGAGAAGAGGCATATCTTTTTGACTATAAGTCAAGCCTTCCGCTCTGGCAAGATACCTGGCACAAACACATGTGAAGACTCCACAATCATGCCCGTTTCGTTGTTGTGGAACTTTGTTTTGTGATGAAATCTCGTACTGATCAATATCGATTTTTACACCTAGCCTTTCTTTTTCACCCAACATGTAAATCTTGATTAATTGCAAGCCAGGAAATGGTGGGTTATCTTCGTCATCACCATGTTCGCTCAAGGAGTCGTAGTATTTTATAGTTTTCTCTTCGTTATCTATGACGGATAGGGCCCAATGAGTAGAACTAATGTTTATAGGAATGAATACCAAATGTTTCTCAAACAAGTTCAACTTTCGCCTCTTTCCCCACCGTTGGACCCCCTTGTACCCCCTTGACTTCAAAGTTGTGAAAAAATGACTTGTCCAGCTAAAGTATCTCTTGTTCTGGTCAGATATCAAATTGAAGTAATAGTCTATGACGTTATCATTGAGCCACGTTCCAGGCCGCAATGTTTTTAGATCTTTGACAGTGATGTCTATCTGAAAGTTGGAAATGACAACCCTGGCCAAATTGTCATCCAGAAATATCCTTGTGATTTTCCGGAACTGGTCGGGCGATAATGGTTTTATTCCACTTAGTTTAGCTTTTCTTTCCTCTTCAATATCGAGAAGTCTATCATCGGAGGTGTATATATGTTGTTCTTGTGCCGCGATTCTCTCGTTCAAAATCTCCTCGTCGTACCTCTGAAGATCATAACTAGTGAGTTTGGGTAAGTAGAATCTATTGATTCTGGTTTCATAATCGTTTTTGTGGTTCCAATCCACCAAGAAGTCCTGGTCACTGAGGAATTTGACAATTTTAAAACTAGACCCGCTGTTGAAGTCCACGGCGTCGGCGAAAGAGGTACCATACTGCAGGGGAGGATTGTACTCTTGGTGAATCACTGGCCCGGATCTCAGTTCGTCGATAATCAAGGAGTCGCCTTCAAACGTGTGGATCAAATCATCAACACCGTCGTCTTCATTGTGCGAGAGGTTTGAGACCTTTTTGATTTTGAGGTCGTGTGACACGAGGTTCACACTGTGTGGTTCTTGTGTTGTGTCGCAGGATGACGGTTGGTCCGTTTGTGGTGATAGATACTTGTAAAACCGGGATAGCATTGTGTCTGCCCGGGGGTCAAACGAGAAGACTTTGGAAGTCGCGAAAAAGATTTGGGTGCAAATGCCAGCCATCTAGTATTAAGAGGAGTTGAACAGTATCGGAGTGAGAACTGAGTCTTGGATATTTGAAGTAGGTGCCCACTTGAGTCTGGAGACTTGGTGGTGAGTATGCATATGCAGCTTATCCTAATTGGTGGACCTACAGCTAAGATACTAATTGGTGGACTTACAGCTATGAAAGAGAGAGATGTTTTCTTTCAGGAATGAAGAGAAAGATTGATGGAAAGAGAATAGACGGCAGATATGGAAGAGTTAGGTCGTCTACGTTTGCACTAAATTCGAACCACACCGGGACGAACTTGAGACCTAAATTTAAAAGAATTGACACTATCCGAACATTTGAGGAAGGCAGCGGGAAGAACAGCAAACCGACTTACGTGGACCCCTTGGACAAAAGCTTCATTGCCGAAACGAGTTTGGTCAAGTAGACATCATTCCAAAGAGCAGTAAAAGAGGTGAATAATCGCATAGTTTGAGACGAATTATGTAGCAAAAATTACAAAATACTTTGTTAGGTGGAGTAAAAAAGTATGCAGAAAAAAAGTACACCAGAAAATCGTCACCCACAAGAAATGCTGCAAGAACTACACAAGAGCTATATAAGTGCTACACAGGAACTACAGAAACACACAAGACGCAAACAAGTACTACACAAGAACTACACAAGAAATGCACAAGAAACACTACACACTAATACCCCATCAGAACACTACCACATCCCCCTCATGACCATGTTTGACGTCAAAGTGGAGCGCCTGGAGTTAAGGTCGTGACTAATATTTTTCTGGCGGAGATGCAAAATTCACGCACGGAACAACCGAAACTATGGGAAGAACTGCATACTTTCCGAACGAACATATTCCGCTTTGTGACCTTTAAGATAACCAAGAGCCGCATGGACCGACAGGGAGCCTCTAGGCAGTAGGGCCACGACGAATGCGTGTCACTCTAGCTGCGGCCTCACCCACCAAATAACAATGAAATTCAAAGGAAAATAAAATTGAAATTTCAATGTGCTCATAAGGCATCTGAAGTTTCAAGGGGCATGTAACCATCAGACAAAAATGACCATTCTGTGGAAGCACCTCTGACCCTTGACATTGTAGGCGATAAGACCCATTGGCTCGTCTACCATTCACCCCCATTATGAACATAATGTCGTCAAACCGGTCCGGTTTCGGTCACTCTGGTTTCACCTCTCAATAATGTCGCTTCTTGCATTATTCATCTACTAAAAATTTAGGGCGATTTTTAAGCTTTTCCTGGCCACTTCCGCATTTCAATTAACTTTTATCCACTGAGGAATAAGATAATAGTAAAAATTTTCTTTGTCACGCTATATAAATATCCAATATCCAGGTTGTTTAAAGGGTATATGTGTGTTATTGTAAAATAAATTTTTAACCATTAATTGAACTTTTTTTTTGTGGGAACGCTTCGGTCTGTTGTATCAACATTCCCTGTTCTACTTATTCATCAGATACCTAAATGGGATCGTGTGTGTCAAAACAGGAGATACCAGCAGGTTCTGGGTCTACTTCCAATCGTCAGTACCAAACTGCTGTGATTAATTCCAATCCCCCTAAACTCCACAAAGACCATAATTCCAGCGACTCGAGCAATGATGACTCTACTCGAATCGCCGAAAAGAATCCTCAATCAGCGGTTGATCCGACTGCTAATGATTCGGTACTGAGCCAATTTGTTTCTGGGAAGTCCAAGGAGGTCAAAGTGCTTTTACTAGGAAGTGGAGAGTCGGGAAAATCCACCATTGTAAAACAAATGAAGATTTTACATCAGAATGGTTACACCCCTGAAGAGTTATTGGAATATAAACCTTTCGTGTACAAGAACGTAATGGATTGTATCAAACTGATAATCAATGCTATTATAGACTTGCAACCAAGTTTAATACAAAAAGATTCCGATGTTAATGATAATGAAAACAATGATAATGAAAAGGCCAGTCAAAGGTTATCTTACAATGATCTCAATGAGATTCTTGATTACGAAGTGGATATATCGTCAGATCACTTTGACAAAAGAATCGCCGATATCATCCACAAAGTACACTCCAATCCAAACGTGCAAGATTTCATACGGTATCATCAAGGAGACTTTTACCTTATTGATTCCACCAATTATTTCCTTTCTGATGTCAACAGAATTAGTGAACCATCCTATATCCCCACCACCAGTGATATTTTAAGAACAAGAAAGAAGACCTCGGGTATTTACGACTTTAAATTCCAAATGGGAAGTGGATTGAATATCCATATGTTTGACGTGGGAGGACAACGTTCCGAACGGAAAAAATGGATCCATTGCTTCGACAATGTCACTTTGATCATTTTCTGTGTGGCGTTGTCCGAGTATGATCAGGTGTTACTAGAGGAAAATAGCCAGAATCGGTTGGAAGAGAGCTTGAATTTGTTTGACAGTGTGGTGAATTCAAGATGGTTTGCAAGAACTTCCATTGTGTTGTTTTTAAACAAGATTGATGTATTTGCCGAGAAATTGCCTTACTCTCCTTTGGAGAATTACTTTCCTGATTATACTGGGGGTAATAACATCAATAAAGCGGCCAAGTATATTTTATGGAGATTCACACAAGTTAATAGGTCTGGCTTGAATGTTTATCCACATGTAACGCAAGCCACCGACACTTCGAACATTGAGTTGGTTTTTGCGGCTGTGAAGGAGACCATTTTGGAGAACAGTTTGAAAGACAGTGGATTATTGTAGTCAGAGGCATTTTTATATGGGTAAATAATAAGGTATTAAAAGTATTTTTGAAAAGGAGTATTAAAGTATTGTGCAATTGCAGACAATTACAAGTGGTGATGTTTGAAGTAGCTGTAGAATTTGTGTCGTGTTTTATTGTACATTTATTATACATTGGCTACTCGAGTTGACCTGAATCTTCGGTCTTGCGTACATACTGTAGATTGTAATTACCTTTGAATCTACCACGGGAGCTTCCTCTTCCTCTTCCTCTGCCTCTTCCTCGGCCACGGATCCCACCTCTAGCTTTGGCTTCACCCTCTTCATGGCCATTTTTCTCATGGATTGTTTCCTCTTTCCTGTTGTCGTCTGGAACTGACAGCCGTTGTAGCAACTTGGAGTCTATAGGGCCAGATTTATCAATAATTTCTGACTCTTTTCCTCGTACTTCTGCTTTTTTGGGGACTCTTGGTTTTCTTTGGTGCTTTAACCTTTCTTTGGAGCTGTTTTGAATAGCCCTTGCAATCACATCGTCACTCGACAATGCTCCTTCTGTAACTGGTTTCTTCAGGCTAGTTTCATCTGTGGCTTCAGTTTTGCTTTTGGCTTCGGGCTTAGTGAATCTTTCCTCCTTTGGTTTGTAAGTGCCATTAGTGTATGGGTCAGCCTTTTTATCTTCAGATTCAGTGGTATTTCTGCGAGGATTATCATGACGTGGTCTTCTCTCGAATGGCTTCTTGTCCGAGGTTCTGGGAATGCGTTCAAACTTGCGGGTGACAGATTCAGTATCAGAACGGGCATTGGGCTTAGGGCGGCCGTTCAGTCTGAGATTTCTGGGTTTCTCAAGGGTCAAGTCTCTGGTCTGTTTGGAGATATCCTCTTCCACAGCCTTCGATTTAGGTTTTCCAGCTTGTTCAATTTCTTCTGCTTTGACTTCTTCTGTCGCATCTGCTTTCACTTCTTCTGTTTTCACTTCTTCTGCTTTACCAGTGACCTCTCTCACAGTGGGATCCATCGCTTCATTACCCTGGATTCCTGCATCTTTATCGGCACTCTCTGCAGCCGGTTCTGCTTCCTTTTTCACCACCGGGTGTTTTTTCTTCAAGATTATGGGCTTGGAAATTATGGGCTTGGGAGAGTTCATTTTAGGACTTGGACTCTCGTCAGACTTGACACTTAACAATTCCGCCAAACTCTTTCCCCCATACTTCAACAGAGGAATTGGAGCGGGCTTGAATTTGGAATCACTCTTGACTTCATCTTTAACTGGAGATATCTCTTTCTTCACAGCAACCGGTGCAGTGACATGAGTCCCATTGGTGTGATTACCGTGTGCTCTTGCAGAAGGCAAATCTCCATCGTCCTCTAGATGAATCGTCTTTATAGTGGTGGCATTGATGTGAACCAATTTCTTTTCGATTTCATGCTCTCTGGCCACTGTGTCTACCGGTTTTGCAGCACCAAATGGATTTGGTTTGTGTTTGGGAGTTTCCTTCAGTGCATGAAGGGGTTCCTGTGGCTGTCCCAAAATAGGATCCTTTCTAAACCCGACGGTGGGGGGACGGGGTAAACTGGACCGTCTTGTAGGAAACCCAGGTCCACGAGTAGATTCGTGTGAATTATGGTAAGACTGCGTTTGACCATAGTGGGCGCCTGGACCCGAGGGTCTTAATCGTCCTGCGAGCAAATCCGTTTCAATCCGCAATAACTCCTTGTAATGCTCTTCATTGAATTTAATGCAGTACTGAAAGTCCTGAAAGTCTGCTGGCTCAATGACAACTTTCTTTCCGCCGTGGTAATAAAGATCATTCCATTTCAACGACTTCTGCATGTCCAGGAACGAGGCCAATTCCACAAATGCCACTCTTTTTACGATATAGCTTTCAAGAACGTTGGTGGACGGATCTATCAATATTTTGAACTTGGAAAATCTCGTGTACCTACTGCCAAAAAGGTCGTCGATAAATTCGTCATTGGCATTCAAAGGTAAATTGAATAATTTGACAATATAAGGAGCGCCACTATCATTCTGATTGGATCTTTGTCCGTAGTTATCTCTCCTGCCAAAAGGATCAAAATGCGGAGTATATGAAGTGGGAACAGATATCGAAGCGACATCTAAGCCATCATCAGCCCAGGAGCCACCGAGTGCTATTAAGTTAGTATTTCACGTGTGTGTGCATTTGTAAGGGTACATACATTGGTCGGAGATGAACTCCTCCAACGACATTTTCTTTGGGGGGACTAAATACATATGTTAGTAGATGACGGGCTATATTCGAGATTTTGTGACTCGGAGTGGTACAAACACAAAGCTTTTATGTTGCATGACCACGAACTGTGGGAATCTGACGTCCACACGCCTGTGGCACGCCGTAGTGACAGGGTTACCAAACGCTGCTTGAGATACAGTATGCAAGTCAAAAAAAGTCGGTTGAACATATTAACGTACCCATTGTTGCGTCAGACTTGTATAGCTGCTAACGTGATATATTATTTGGGGAGAATCGAGACAATTGAGTGAATCGACGTGAGTCTTGGGTTTTGTGCCAATAGTTGGAACACTTGGTGGGTATTGGCTTTTTTGACATCATCAAATTTTTTGCGCGTGAGAAAAGTCGTGCCCGGGCGAGGTTAATGTAAAAGCAGGAGATGGAGGATGTTAACCTAGAAGACTTGTTTGAAGGGTATTGTGGTTATTGGTTTTCTCGATTGATTCATTTTGTATATTGTGCATATTTTTTGGTTTAATTTCTGCAGAGCATTTTGGTCTCATATTGGTCTATTTAGTCTTTTAGTCTATCCTATTTGCAGCCCTACAAGTCCTGGTAATGATCGTAGGTGGTTCTCCAGTTAGCAAAGAAACCCTTGAAAAATTTGATTCCCAACCCCACATCTTTGGATCCAGTAGTGGCTCTAATGGAGTGCATTGACAATTGAGGAATACCCAAATCAATAGTCCTAGCACCAGTTTGTAAAGAAATAGAAGGACCAATAGTTCCCCCCGATCTGCTATCGTTTCGGATCTGAAAGTATTGCAAGGTGTCATTGTTGATTCTCGATAACTCTTCCATTAATGCCACTCCGGTGGAATCGGTGGCCATGTGTCCGTTAGGATCTAAAGCCAATGTCACTCCCGTGTTTGGAACCGGTTTATGGTGTTCCAAGTACACCTCGGCAAAATTGGGGTTGAGCAAGTGATTGACATCGGCCGACAAAATAATGGAATTGGCATAAGTTAATCTGGTGTTTTCTTCAATCGGATTAGAATCTTTGTAGAAGTCAGAAGATAACACTCTGGTGACCACACTTTCAATCAATCCACCTTTGATCCCAGTTCTGGTAGCAGACCCGATTTCTTCGTGGTCAAATAATCCCACGATTGAGAAACCATCAGAAGAAAGTAATCTTTCGTTAGTAGTCTCAATCAATGAGCGGATAGCAGCGTAAGAACAGATTCTATCGTCAATTCTTGGAGCAAAGATGAAGTCCTTATTGATCCCGCCAAAAGACCCTTTTTGCACATCAAACAATTGCAAATCCGTTTGGTAAATGTCTTTAACCGCAACCCCTCCAAGTTTGGCCACATACCTCAACAAGTTGAGAGAGTGTTTCCCGTATAATGGGGCTGATTTCTCATCTTCAGTGGCAGGTTCATCTTCTTCGCTTGAGTATCCTACCACAGGGACAGCTTGGGTCTCCTTATTAAAAGGACCAACTGCAGGAGCCCCAAAATGGGGGGCCAATGTGGGAATATGAGCAATTGGGTTAGGAGTGGAATCAACCAACTTATTAACAATTTTCCCGTTGTCTTTCACCAACAATCTACCTCCCACACCCAAATCTCTGTCCCACCAGGTGTCCTGTAAAGTACCGGCATAGTTAGCAACTCCCAACAACTCGTATCCATCGACTTTCAGTTTGGTAGAGTTGGGTTTCAAGGCCACAGTTAAAGAGTCAATATGGGACCCAATAACACCAGTTCCTTTGACGGGTTTCCAATCAGGGCCCACAACGAATGCAACTAAAGCCGAGCCATTTCTGGAAGTGTAATATTTCCCTGGTTTCAAGCCAGTCCATGGGGTTTTTTCTGATAAGTAGGTGAAGCCATTATCAGTTAACGTTTTACCGAAAAAGTCAACAACATGGTAAATAGTAGGATTTTTGTAGGTAAAGTCGAGATATCCTTGTGAAATAGCTTCGTGGTCAAGGTCACCTGACACTTTGACGGGTTCATTGGTGCTTTTGGCAAATTTGGCAAGAAACTCAGTGTTGGCGGTGAAAGTGGCGGAATTTGATTGTTCCAACTTTTCAAGGGTATCCTTTAAGGTTTTGACCATTTGATCGAATTCAGACATAGCGAGTAGGAAAAGAAAGAATGAGCAAGGGATATCAAGAAGGATAAACAGGAAAACGAGTGGAATTTACCAGTTTTATAGCCGTTTGGTGTGTGGCTTTGTGCTGGTTATTCGCACGATAGAAATAAAAACCGGTGTATACACGAACACAACGTATGGCAAAGTTAAAACTTAATATATATCTATGGTTTTTGGGCTGCAAAAGTGGCAGCTACCACTAATGGGAACACAACTGTGGCATCCGCATACACTTTGACCAGTTTGGCGTCGGCCTTAATTTTTCCCCACGAAACGGCCTCATCTGGACGAGCGCCAGCATCAGAGCCGTCGAATTCTTGACCGGTGTTTATGTAAACGGCGTAGTCAGCACCATTTCTCATGAGACAGGCATTACAGATATGGTGCTTGATCAAACCCCCACCCAAAATAATCATTCCGGCGTTATTGGCTTCCATAGACATGGAATTTATGCTTCTAATATCAGCCACAATATCCAATCTTAATTGCCTAGGAGAAGCCTTGAAAGTGTGGAAAAAGAGCATATCTCCAATAGACCCATCGGTCAAGGCTGGACAGAAAACAGGAATTTGGTTTTTGTGGCACCAGTACAAAACTGAAGATTCATCATTGATTTCTTTTCCAATACGATCAATAAACTTCGAGGGAGTCCAAATTCCAGCAGTATTATCCAAGGCAGCGTCACCATTCTTCTCCACTTCTGCCTGTTGTTCTTCCAACATCGTATCCAATACAGGCACCATCCACTCTTCGAATTTACAATAGTTATCGTTGGGCACTAATAAATTCCCAATTCTATTCATTCCCTGATCCCGAAGACCTTTACCGGGCAAAGCAAAATCTCCAAGGTAGGTAGGAGCCAAGCACTTGATGATATCCTCTTCAATACCTCCTGCGGAAGATACAATGGCACTGACCATTTTGTGTTGCACTAAGAATCTCAAAGTGTCCCTTAAGCCACTACTAATCAAATTTGAGGTGTACCCTAAAAATATAGTGGATTTTTGGAACCCTTTGTCGTCAAATTCTCCTTTAATTTCGTGCTCTTCTAATTCGCTTTTGTGTTTCCCTCTCCAGCTTCTCATATTGTTGATTATTTCACAAGCATCTCCCACCGAAGAGCCTTGGAATCCCATAGTAGACATGGCTTTGATCAAATCGGTGGCCTTCATGTTGAAAGCGGAATCTTTGGAGTAGTCGATTCCTTTTACTTGCACGAAGTCATCGGGCACGGGAATGGACTGTTTCAACACGGCGTCTGAGGCCAATCCGGGGATATTAGACATGAGATGAGGTTTTGCGAAGAAAAGAGAAGAGAGAAATTGAGCGATATAGGAAAGAGAAATAGAGGAAAGAGAAATAGATAAGAAAAAAAAGAGAAATACGGGAAGAGAAGAGACGGCGTGTTATCAATTGAAACCAACTCCTCGTTGTTAAGCCTTAAACCAGTCTATGGATTAGAAGGCTCACAATATCTGCCTACTGCTTATGTAATCAATGGCCGCTTTTTCAAGACTACGCCAAGACCAAGTGATTATTATTCCGTAGGTGTGAAAACTTGTTATATGAAGTCCGGGTAACGATTTTTCAAGCCGCAAATTGACGTGGGATCATTTCCAGTATTGAACGACGATGATGACTAAGTGAAAAATGTGACGACTACCAACAGATAATGACTTCTACAGCTGGAAATAGTGTATTCCACGACTCCCTTAAATAATCAACAAGTCTTATCCAGTCTGAACCAAAAATCTCAATACAATCATATCTAAAAGTAGTCGTCTTAGTAGAAGGTTCAACCTCAATACTTGTTTCTATTGTACGCCTCCTCTTGATTTCAAGCATCATATGCACTTTGTCCTTGAGCAATTCCAGTGCCAGTCACACGTCTTACCCTTCTGCCAGGTAGCTGATATCCATAATCCTGGTATAAGTCGTGTGTATCAGAATGTGATGCCTATTTGTTCAGCGGACATTTCCTAATTCGGATTGCCATGGTCAAAAGTAAATGGAACAAGTACCTACTAATAACGGGCCAAAAACTAAAGAGGTTACATACCCGGTATTTCATGTAAGCACAATATCTTGAAGACGCTTGCAAAGGGTATAAGTAGCCCACCAAATTGACCATGTCAAAACATTTCAATCAAATGTCTAAAGTTTTAATTGCAGTCACTTCGGTTTTACACGATTTCTATGAAAACGATATCAAAACTGGTATCTTTTACACTGAAGCACTCCACCCGTACCAGGTATTCACAGAAGCTGGCTACACCGTTGATTTTGCGTCTGAAACTGGAACTATTGGTGGATTCGATGGTCACTCTTTAGGTGCCAAATTTGGTGTCACAGAAGAAGAGTTGGCTCATTACAAAAATAAAGACTCGCCATTCATGACCGCAATTAGAAACGTCCGTAAAGCCAGTGAAATTAACCCCGATGAGTATGGCATTTATTTTGCAGCTGGTGGACATGCTACTGCATTTGATTTCCCCACTGCCCATGATTTGGTAAAAGTTGGAGAAGCTGTCTATGCCAAGGGTGGTGTCTTTGCAGCCGTGTGCCACGGTCCAATTATTTTTACTACTGCTAAGGACCCTGTTACTGGAAAGCCTTTGGTGGAAGGAAAAACTGTTACGGGATTTACTAATTTGGGTGAAAACTTATTGGGATTAGATCCAGTGTATGAAAAGTACAATCTTGAGTATATTGAAGACATGTTTAAAAGATTGGGTGCAAATTACCAAGCACCAGCAGGGCCTTTTGATGATTTCAGTGTGTCGGATGGAAGAATTGTGACTGGTGTGAATCCAGCATCTGCGCATTCAACAGCTCAAAAGTCGATTGCCGCTTTCGAATCGAAGTAGAGAATACTTTATTTGTCTTGAATAGTTGTGTAGGTATTTTTTTGTATTTTCATGCACTATAATAAATTTTGTTTCAGAGATAGAAGTTTACTTTAGTTTCTCAAGAGTCCCTCTACTTTTTAGTTGTATGATTTGCTTGTATTATTTTTGGATTCAAGATGTAAGAGTTCAATCCCACTCGTTTCTGCACTCCTCTCTACCTGAACATTCTCCTGAATTTGTTCTTATTTTCTGAACAGTCCCGAGTGCTCATTCAAGAGAAACAGAGTGAACCTCTCCTAGTTGTACCAATGCTCTATACCCTCTGGCTCACCACAGGCTCCCATGCTTCGTGTTTGGGCTTGGCCGTGTTGTATGGTACATATGCTCCTCTGGTGGCAGTAAGATTGGGCTTGTGCTGTTCTGGAAGTGGATACAGTCTCTGAGCCTTTTGATCTTCTGGTAATTTCGTGGGAACGGTGTTGGTCCCATACCCTAACCAGTAGTGCCATCCTGGTTCCACCTTACTTATATCAATGCTCAAAAAATTGGCATTGTACTCAACCCATCTAGTTCTCATGTGGATTTCTTCTTTGAGGTCAGCGAGTTCATAGTATTTGTTACCAAAATCGTCAGTACCTACTAAAACACCACCGGGTTTTGTGTCATTAAGGAAAGCAACTTGCCATGCAGCCCTTTTTATACCGGATTTGTAGACATTCCTAAGGGTACGAAAAATCGATGTAGACATGATGGATTGTTATTCCTGGATAATTGATTGGACAAATGTGCGAAAAAAGAGGACGGCGTGCACTAACCAAATAATTGACTGCAAATTGATCCTATGTAAGGGTCTCTCCTACATTACATGCATACTGACCACACTGCTTAATTCCAGATTATCTAAACCATAAAAACTTAATAATGCCCATACTACCATTGAAGCATTCTCAAACCACAATCGAAACAATCCAAACTATTATATCATTCTTAATCATTAATAAAAACCATATACAATTAGAACCACAATTCATACTAACATTAATTAAAACCATAATAGTACCGTATCCATACTGAATCTTATATCAAAACCATAATAGTACCGTATCCATACTAAATCTTATATCAAAACCATAAATAACTAAACAATATCTATTATCTAATTTCCCTCGTCAATCAAAGAAAAGTTTACCACCAATCCAATTTTACCCATTCCTACCCCCTCATACCCTCCAACCTTTATGACCCAATTGAAGTTGTTTAGATCATCATTGGCGTAGCTGGAAACATTTATATCAAAAGTGTTATTGTTGTACGTGGGCAAGCTGACGGAATAGTGGGAATCTGCCATTTTGATGAAATTGGTATCAAACTTCAACTTGTAAGTATTAGCTTCTGTAAACACGAAATTTTCACAACTGGACAACTTATTAAAGAACCGTTTCCTATCAAGAGACATTTTAGGGATTTTCAAAGTGTCAATTCCCTCGCCTAGGTTCTCCGGCAATTTATTTGCGCTGGAATCACTGGTGGTGTACTTAAATGGAATGCTCTCATTGGCAGACATATAGGTACAACTGTTCAATATAGGCCCGTATAAGAACGGTTTGTCGCTGTAGATATCCCCCTTCACGGTCCCGTTTATAAACCAGTTGAAGAACTTCAACCCTGCTGAAAGTAATGTGGCAGGAACATAGTCTTTTATTGGAGTGGTGAAATCATTACCGAACAAAAAGTCTTTTCCGTTGACAGGAATTTTGGGTTGAAAGTTGACTTCAAAGCTTAAATTCGGAGTCTTTTCTTCCACACTATTGTCTTTGTCGAACTGGTTTCCGTCAAGGTATTTTTTATCACCAACATTGTACAAACTGTTAGCCCGATGATATTTCGAGCCGTCGAAATTCTTGATATTGATGATAAGTTCGAAAGTCCCAATATCGGAGGGGATGGTAATTGGAATCAATGTGTTAATGGGCACGAGTTGCGACCCATCGGAGTAGTTGTTGCCTGCTTTTATCAACAATCGTTTGACCATGTTTGAGAGCAATTATAGAATAAATTGCGGTAAATAGTTTAAAATAGAAATAGAGTTGAAAAGAGAAAAGGACAGAACGAAGAGTAAAAAAGAATAGAAAAGGACAGAATGAAGAGTAAAAAAGAATAGATAGATGGTTCATAGGAGAATAGGGGATAGAGAGCTAAAAAATAATAGAAACAGTTAGAAATTCAAAAATAGAATAGAGAAAAATAGACGATAGGTTGAATAAGAACAGGGATTGGAGAGTTAATAGAAAACAGTTTAAAATCATTACAGCCATTTATTTACACAAAAACGAAAACGAGTTAAAATCACCTCTTCGACGCAGATTTCTGTAATAATTGATTCACATCCGTGGCATTTATCACCACCCCTCTTTCACTACATTTAGCCTTGGTCTTCAATTCAGAACACAAACCATCAATATCAATTTCCGTATACCTTGGATGGGAAGTGATTCTGTCCCAAATTTCTGAACACTTGAATGTCCTTTCTGGAGCCGGAACCACTTCCACCTCTTGTTCTGCTTCTGGTTCTGCTTCTTTGGCAGTGCTCTCCGATGTTAAAGACGACTTTATGAAATCATTGAAGTTGAAGTTTGTGTTCACTTCACTATCCTTTAAAGGATCATATTGGGACTCCTCCGTAACCAAGCTCTCTAAGGCTTGGTCGGAAGTATTATCATCAAAAGCCAAATTCACATCAAAATTGTTATCATTAAGGAAGGATAAAGGATCGTCATCATCATTGGGCGTCAAATTGAAGTTGAACGTGTCACTATAGATTTGGTCGGTGTTGAAGAAAGCCAGTGGAGAGTTGTTTGAGTTCTTGTTTTGTTCGTATCCGGAGGTCGACCTTTGGATTGGTTGAGTATCTAGGGTCCGACATGATTTGGGTATAGGGCATTCTTTGGTTCCACAAACCTCGTTCAATTTTTGGCAGAATGGATCTAGTTGTTCTTCAAAGGTATTTAATATGTTGTCATTCAAGGGGGAAGTAGAACTGGAGCTCCCTGACACCAAGTCAGGAATGTCTCCTTTCACGGATCCACTGGCACTTTGTTTGGTGCCAAAAACGTCATCATTCAAAGCATTACTGTTTCTCTTATAGTCAATCTTATTCGACCAGGGTAAATCATTCTTGAATAACCCATCTGAAACATCGGTGTCGGGACTGGAATCTTGAACAGAACTATTGGAAGATCGAGAATCAGAAAAGTCTGACGACGATTTGGAGTTCAAGGTATGAGAACTATTTGGATGACTCAATTTACCTACTGTGGTAGGTAACTGTATTTCAAATCCATCCCCTTTATACTTGGTTAATTCACTCCTCAAAATGTCAATTTGTGCCTTTAATAAATCCGTTTCGGTGTATATCTTCAAGTTTTCATCTTCCAAATCCTTGACTTTATCCTCCAAATCCTTCATTTTCTTCTCTTTTCTCTCTCTGTATGCCCTTTGGGCTGCTCTATTCTGAGCAGTTCTTTTGGACTTGGGCTCGCTCTCTATGAGTCTTCTGCCAGGTTTCATTTGCTTCTTGTTGGGATCTGAAGAGATCGTACTTGTGGGAGAAGCGGAGTCCTCAAGGAGGTTGTCGTAGTGTCTTTTAATCTCCGCCATTCTGTTAATCAAAGCTTGTAGTACAATTTATGGAAAAAGGGGAAAAACAAAAATTACTATATATCTGGAAATCACTCTCTTTATATTCATGATTACTAATTATTTGCGGCGTGCACTTACCGTAAATACACTTCTCCATAGTCGGTGTATGAAGGTCTACATAAGTGTGGTACTGTTCTGATGTAGTCTTCCAGTGTACTAGTCCTTTTGTGTGCTACAGGGGTGCCACTGCTGAACCCTACAACCTCACATTTGTGGTTTGTGGATTTAACACGTTTTGCAGAATTAGAGGGTTCCATGATTGCTTGCATTTTTGCAGAGTAAAGATTTTCATTGCATATTTTACCCTGTCAAAACCGTACCATTGGAGGTGCGAATGGAAAGGTGTGGATGTAAACTTAATTTTCTATTAAATACATAATCTAGTGCAATTCTTCGGAATACGGAATTTAGTAAAGTCTCTATTGAACATAAGATCTTGGAGTCCCTCTTAAAGAAAGGCTTGGAGTAAGGATGACATATTCAAAATGTTTCAGCAGCAACTGTTTAAACAGTGATTAACCCTGTAATGTCTCAGGTGATCAAAGTTACGTAATCCTATAGTCAAGAGTGTAAGAAAGTCAAATAGAGATACGCCAAGAGTCTTTGAAAGATAGGCGATTGAAGTCAAATGAATACATAGTCATAAGGTGTCTTCTACCAAGTGAATAGTCTTGTCTTTACCAGGTAAAGAGATTGTCGTAAACAACCAAATAGAGATAAGTGAATTAGAATCAAATGAATGTCATGACCAAATCTTAAAACCACTTCAAATCCTCCAAACCATTCAAACAGTAATACTCCCGGGAACATATCTAGTTTCACTAATACTTGTAATTGGGTCGCACGACTTTTTGCAGCCGTCAGTCACCCAGAGTTCCCAGAATACGTTTCCAAGCAGCTGGAAAGATGAGACGAAGAGATGAAAATCCAAACAAGAACCAAAGAATTAAAGAGATACAGAAGCAAACAATCAAAGAACCAAAGAATTAAAGAAATAGAGATACAGAAATAAACGGTCAAAGAAATTCAACAACACATCCTTTACTAATATACCATATAAAATCTCAACTAGCTCTAGTCTTCCTTGCCTCTCGCCCTCAGCTCGAGTCAACCTCTTGGCTCGTCACAAGCACGTGCCCCTTTGTGTCATAGCTCTCCTCGTCGCTCTTTACAATCTCTTCTCTCAATTGCAAATAGCGAATCAATCCCGCAACAACCACACTGGCAATCACCGTGGCAATCATGGCGTAGCAACCCTTCCTGAACTTCGGAGCCGTGTCAGCAGCATAGAAAAGAATGGACCACCACGCATTGACTGCATTACTAAACATATTCATCGATGCCAATACCACTGCTCTTTCCTGTAAATCATTGGCACACACCACGTTTGCCCATGCAAAGAAGGTGGCCTGGCCGGCATACGCCACTCCCGAAAGATAATGGGCTGCAAACACCACATGATTGTTCAAAGGCGCTGCTAGAAGCATGATGGTGGAAATCATCATTACTACTGCAATAAAAATAGCCACTCGGTAATGGTACCTGGCCCCGGTCCCGTCAACGTATAGCGCACAGGTGAAGGTGAAAACCACCCCCATGGCATAGATTCCCATGGGTAAATGGTTCCTATCGACAACAGAATAGTCAAAATACGCCAAAAAAAGGGCAAACAACGTATTGGTGGCATAACTTTCGTTTTCTCCTCCAAAAACCCACAAAATGGAAAATAACCAAAAGTGCCAGTTTCCCACCACTCTTTTGATAACAGAAAAGTCGAATTTATCGTACTGGGGCTGCTTTAATCTGGATTTAGCCAATGCTAATTCTTCAGCACTAAAATAAAACACCTTACAAGTATCGGGGGTGTCGGGGAAGAAGAAGAACCCGTAGGCGATAATTGGAATGGTGATAGCAAAATCAATGATAAACAACCACCTCCATCCCGATAATCCGTTGCGGCCATCCAAACTAGTATGAATAGCTGCTTGCATAGTGGATGAGAAAATGTTTCCAATTAACCCTGAAGACGTAAATATGGCCGATCTTTTGGTAAGCTCTTCTTCTTTGTACCATCTTGACAATATAAGATGTACTCCTGTGAAAGTACTACTTTCGAAAATTCCCTGGAAGAACCGAATAACACACAATTGATAAAAGTGTTCCACTTTGTACATTCCCAAAACCAACAAGGCCCACGCCAATCCACAAAAACTCAACCACCAGCTGGGTCTGACTTTCAACAAGATTATATTGTTAGGAATTAACCCTACCACGTATCCAACCGTAAACATGGTATTAATTATGTTGTACTGATCGCCATAAAGGCCAATTTCTTCTTTGAGACCCGAAACGTAGGCATTACTTAAGTTAAGCCGGTCAAGGTAATTGACCCAGTATAATAAACATGCAAAAGAGAGGATAAACCAGTCCATTTTCAACAATAACTTGGCTTCCAATGGATCAGTGGGAGCTTCTCCCCATACTGCAATTCTGATTTTGCGTAATATTGGCATTTGTTGGTGGAAAAAAGAGCCGGATTCCACTGGTTTATATATTGGCTAATAGCCTTTGTTGGAGTGGTGATATGAGCTTATCTTTCGCTCTTATCAATGGTAAGTGTTGAATGGAAATGATACCTCACGACATTTTCACTGGCGCAGGTGCAGGGCGTCGTTTCCCGTACGATATGCAGGAGGGCAGTGGACGGTTGATCGCTATATATGGGTCAACGTGGCGGTCATAGCCCTTCTTTGTTAATTGTATTTCTGTCGTCTGTTCATCCTCTAAATCTGTCATCTACATCTTCTCTCGTCTTCATATATTCTCTATAGCCATATTCTCTTGTCTTTTATTCTATATCTGTATCTACGTCTTCTCTTTTCTCTCAATCTACTCTCACTACTAAACATCTCCAAGCATTTTCGAGATCTCCTTCATCATCTTGATCACCTTCTCTTCCTGAAACCGTCTGCCGACTACTTGCACCGCCACAGCTCCCCCATGCGTCTCTTCCGGATCATAGTCTTCCCAAATCATCTTATCAGAATTACTGTAGTTGGTACACTCCTCGTCTTTGGGGTCCAAGTCCTTGTCGGCTCTGGTCACCGGCAAAATACCTACCGAGTAGTCTGTAAGATTGAACGGAGATGTGTACCCCACATAATCTCTAAACTTGTGATTGGGACTGCCTGCAAAAGGCGTTGCTGGGATAATAAGTGCATCAATAGGCTTGCCATTCTTGGTTTGCGTCTGGGTATTGTTCCACCGGTCCAAGAACTTCTTCATGAGCGAGGTTCTTTCGGCGTGCAACTTCCACAAACCCGCTACTCCCAAGTCTTGAGCCGTGTCGTACCCTTTCATGTACTCAAAAAACGGTTCTCCCGTGGGCTGGGTAACATCTTTAATATGTTTTCCCCCATCGCTAACAAAAAACTGTCCAATAATCTGGGCCGCTCTCAAGTGGTCTTCCGAGTCCCATTCAATGACGTCGTGGCCGGCGGCCTTCAATTTGTCAGTGACAATCTTCATTCCTCTTCGAATTGGGGGAGTAGGACGCACGTACCCATCATCACACAAAACTGCAAAATTCAAGGTCTTGGGCAACTCCACCGTTTTCCAGGGCATTTCCACCACCTTGGCATCGTACAACCATGGCTCACTGTTGACAATAGTCTCACAATAGAGCTCCATGGTTTCCAAGGATGTGGTTAAAGGACCATTGACCGAATTGACCGATTCTAACCCCGGTAACCCAGATCGAGCCCCATACGTGGGAAACCGACCAAAACTGGGTCTTAAAGCAAACAAGTTCTGGAAAGAAGCAGGAATCCGAATAGAGCCTCCGATATCGGATCCTATTCCAATAGGGCTTCCCTTTAATTTCGTCAAAGCCGCTTCTCCTCCAGAAGACCCTCCGGCACTCAACAATCGGTTCATGGGATTGGTAGTGTTGCCGTAAATATGGTTGTTGGTTTCCGGCATCATCATGGCAACTGGAACATTCGTCTTGACGTAAAAGACAGCACCGGCGTCTCTTAAAATTGTCACAATCACCGCATCCGTGTCCATCTTCTCCGGCTTAAAACAATAATCCACCATTCCAATGGTAGAAGCGTGCCCTTTGATGTTGATGTTATCTTTCAACGAAATCGGCAACCCGTGCAAGGGGCCTTTCACCTTCCCGGTCCGATCCTGGTACTCGTCCAATGCTTTGGCGGTGGCCAACCCTTCTTCAAAGAAGATTTCTGATAAGCAGTTTGTTAATTGGTGGGCGATGGTGGCTCTTTTGCCGAACGCTTCCATCACCTGAACCGCTCTCCATTTCTTGGCGTTGATGTTGTCGAGAATTTTAATAGCGTCTGATTCGGTGATCTCGTAGTCTAGGTCGGACAACACCTTGTTCTGTTGAAAAAAGCCACTAACATCTTTGACGGTGGTATCTGGCAATTGCGATTGTGGTAAGAGCCACTCCTTAATGAACTTTGCGTTCCTCGATTGAAGTTTTTTGGCGGCGATCTCTTTGTACGTGGGTGGATCTACAGTCATGGATGTGGAGAAGGAAATTTGGATCTATAAGGAAAAAGAGGATGGACTTTGATCTATAAGGAAAATAAATGTCGCGATGTCGCGCGGTTGATTGGGCCCGCAATGCTTATCTTATACCCGAAAAACTATAAAAGGGCCAAAATATCCTGGATTTTGGTCACAGGGAAGTCACAGGAACAAAACTCATGGGGACGTTTTTTTGGTCTGAGAAGAAATCACTGGTTGCATAGGGAGTCAAGGGTACGTGTATAGACCTGGCACACGAGGTGTCTGTGGTTTAGCGTGAGAAATGGGAAATCTTGTGAATAGTAGAAACTGGGGGGATTGCAGTTGCCAGAGTTTTGCCAGAGTTGCAGGAGTTCGGTTTCCGCGACCGGCAACAGGACTTTGGGTGCCGATGGCACGTCCATATCGGCATTTTCGTCAATTTTACCTGATAACAAGTGGTTTCTGATAACGGCACTACTTGACGCTTTTACCTGCTACTTCTAAAATTCCATCTCTAGCTAAGGCATTCACTCCCTTGTTAGTCTATATTCCTTCAACGAGACTCAAACGAGAGGATCTGTAGACACTGCGGAAACACCTTGGAACAGTATTCAGGGCACCTAGACAATGCCTTTTTGTACCACCCATTCCGGTTTGCAGCCTACCATCTACCGTGGTTGCCTGATGTCTGGCGGTCATCTTTGCAAATGAGGATCACTTCATTGTCGGGGACGCACCTTTCACAATGGCACTTTGGTAAAGGATCTGTATCGTTCGTATCATTGTTTGCACACCACAGGTTGACATTCTTCCTTGTTTTGTTTAAACCACAAGTATGGTAGTAATTACTCCGGGAGACAGGATGTAGTCACTGCAGCATTTGGAACGTGCTCGTGTAAGCACGCTGTATTCAAGCACCTGGAAATTATTTGCTTTAAATCACTACTTTGACTTCTTATTACTTCCCATGGCTTGACATGCGTTCTCACATCAAAGCCCTTACAGCCACGTCAATGAGTGGATGATGTGGTCCAGTCTTGGTTATCCCTTACCTGTTACAACACCGGCAGATATTGAATTGAAACATAGAACTCTTTAAAAATACAACTGGCAAAGTACAAATACAATTGAAGACAGTGGTATCCCTATAAAAATTGATTTAAAGGTGTTGTTCTAATTGTTCTGCTTATTCTAAAATTATTTCAGCCATTGTTCTAGCTATTCTTTTAGCTATACTTCGTCTTCTTCTATTCTTCTTCTACTTCTTCTGTTATTCTTCTGTTATTCTTCTGTTATTCTTCTGTTATTCTTCTGTTATTCTTCTGTTATTCTTCTGTTATTCTTCTGTTATTCTTCTGTTATTCTTCTGTTATTCTTCTGTTATTCTTTTTTACTTCTTCTATTACTTCTTCTACTACTTCTTCTGTTATTCTTCTACTACTTCTTCTACTACTTCTTCTACTTCTTCTACTACTTCTTCTACTACTTCTTCTACTACTTCTTCTACTACTTCTTCTATTATTCTTCTACTATTTTTCTACTATTTTTCTATACTAAACGTTTAGCTCCTGTAGGAAAGTCTCTTGTAGACGCCGTTCTTGATTCTGTTGGCTTTCAGTTCATTCTTGGCCTACAATACTGCTACTCGGCCTCGGCATCGGTCTCTTCCTCAGTCTCTTCCTCGCTTTCTTCTCCTTCGTCACTCTCTTCACTATCATCCTCACTATCATCCTCACTATCATCCTCACTATCATCGTCTTCCTCACTGTCTTCCCCCTCCACATCCTCCACTTCCACCTCGTAGCCCTGGCCCTCAAAAAAACCAACCACTCCCCCCGCATTGCTCGTTGGTATAGTACTAAAAACAACAGAACTCTTGGGGTCAAATAATTTGGTGAAATACTTGTTGATAATCATCACCAAATCTTCCGCCGTGATCTGCTTCAATTTCTCAATCAAGTACGCCTTGTAGTTTGGTCCTCTAGTTCTAAACACATTGTCTGCAATTTTCACCATCGATGCATCAAAGAAATTAGACTCTCTGTTGGCAAGAGTATTTATAATGGTAGCTATACTGTTCTCAATATGCAATTCTTCAAACTTCAAAGTTCCGTCACTGTAATCCTCCACAATCTTTTTTGAAGTAGTCCAAGCTTGTTCAACTTCAGAAGACCGGTAAATACTGTAGGTCAAATACCCGGTCTCGAGGTTTTTACCCAAAAAAGCCCCGTAGGCCAACCCGTTGCCTCGTACACCTCTCCAGAAAGGACCTTCTACTGCCACCAAATATTCAGATGCAAGTTCTATTTTGAAAATATCTTCTTCAAGGTAAGACAAGGGGATTTTCGTGCATGTGTTGAGATGACTGGACTCAGTGGACGAAATGGTCACAAGGTGAGCCCTGTTGCTGCAGCGTAACCCCACCTCGCTTCGAAACTGATGCGACCGAGGCAACTTTGCAACCGGCACCGTATTACCCTGCTTTTTGAACGCTGCCATAAACCGTTTCCAGCTGGACACGGGACCCTCTAAACTACTGCATCCTCCATTCACAAACACCTTGAAATTATTCAACTGGAACAATTGCTGTTTGAATTCCTCCAAGTCCCGCTTTATGTCTTCAAACCCATCGTGATTTATGGTCTCTAAAAGCTGCTTATAAAAGCCTTCATTGTACACAGAATCTTCTGCTTTTCGAATACTTTTCTCCGTGTATAAGGTTCTGTCGACCTTGGAATCCAACATGAACTCGCCATCTCTCTTTTTTTCCGGTAACCCATTAATAAACTTCTCGACAATCACCTTAACCCTGTCCTGCTCCATGACGTTTCTGGTAACGATTTTTTGAATCCATTCAATGGCTTTTTCGTACTTGTGACTTTCACATTTGACTTTGATCTGGATCAACTCAGCAAACACGCCATTGAACCCCGTGTCTAACTCAAACTCGATCAAATCCTCATTAAGACCGTTGATCACTTGTTCGTACGGCATAATGGATCCATCGTCCGTTTTTATGGCCATGTTGAAGATCTCTTCAAGAACAGAAAAGTACCGCAAGTGTTCAGGACTGACATCCTGCGTCGACACCATGATGCTAATGGTGACAAATTTCGACTTGAAGTCCTCAAAGTGGAAATACATTGGGCTCTCGCCTAGTTTTTCATCATTTTTCAATTTCTGGTAAAACTCTCCCTCTTTTTCAAGTCCCACTGTGCCGTCGTTGGTTCCTGCAGCATAGGACCTGGTGTCGAGGAACTTGATCTTGGACGGGTCTGCTTTTGGGAACTGAGTGATCAAAGAGTCGGGAATTGCCAAATCGTTTTTGGCTTTGGCAGCTTCTAACTTCTCCCCTAACTCCTTCAACCCCTCGTCGCCGTACTGGCGCTGAATATCCTTCTTAATTCGCTTATTTTCCGCATTCATCTTCTTGTTCAACTTGGCAGAAGGTTTACCCAAAACAGAAACCGACTTGTTGTCTATCAACTGCTTTTGAATAAGTTCACACCACTGGGCCTTTTCCCACGTCAATAACACATCATACGCCGCAGGAAGGTCCAACATATCCCGGAATCTCTTATCTTGGACAGAATTGTATAAAAAGTCCACAATGGCAGTATTGTAAAAGTGACCAGGGTCCTTTTCACAATTAAACATCAAACTTAACTTTTTTTGTTTGATAGTCTGTTTCATAAACTCCAAATCAAACTTTTCGATTTGGTTCTTTATGAGCTTTTTGGTTTCGGTATCCAATTCTCTCAACCGTTCGGTGGGCACCCCATTAAATGATAAAGTAAACTCCACATTGGTATAGTTTTCTTGGTAATGGTACACTTCCGTAGCGAGAGGATTCAGCACCTCTACCAAATGGAGATTTAACACACTGTTGGCATTCACCGTCAAGTAGGATCCAAAAATATCCAATGCCTGTGTCTCCAACACATCTTGGACACTAGGACCTATCCAAGTGATCAATAACTCTCCCATTGACTCATCTTTATCTGGAAACTCAAATTCGTCCACAATAACTTCTGGCAAGGGTTTTTTTGGTACAGAGTCCACCCATGGTCTCTTGGCCGGTATTTGTGGCAACCCGTCGAGCTCAGCATCAAATTTGTTCATTACTTCGAGCAATTCAGTCTCATCAAGTGTTCCAGTGATTATAACACTCAAATTTTCAGGACGATACATTTCCTGGTGAAATTTTCGGATCTCGTCTTTAGTCAAGTGTCTCAACCCCGACATCAACCCCCCGGTGCACGAAGCATAGCCTGTCTCACCATGAAGCAACCGTTGCATTCGAAGACTCACTTGAGACCAAGATTGGTTCTCAACCCCCTGCATTTCACAGAATACCACTCCTCTCTCGTCACCCTTGCCGTCAATATGATACACCTCCGTGACACAAGCCTCGTCCGTTAACGTGGGATACAAAATATGCTCCAAGTACACGGGAAGCAACGTTTTAAACCCTTCCCAACCAGCAGTGGTGACATTGTACACAGTTTGATCGGTTCCGGTCCACGCATTGGTGGCAGAAAACAACCGATTGCCCAAGGTATCCAAGAAGCCTTTGTAGGGGTGATTTTTAGAGCCCATGAACACCAAGTGTTCGAGTGTGTGTGGAGACCCAGAGTCGTTTTGTACTTCAGTTGCCACGGCAAAATAACCGTTGACGATGGGAGACGGCTGATTTATGTAGCATAGGTTCAAGCCGGTGCGGGAGGAGCGCCATTTGGAGACGTTTACAGGGGCGTAGTCCACATCAAACGACTCTAGTTTTTGAAACGACATAAAGTGAAAAAAGACGTAGAGAGAAGATTGACGTGAGAAATGAGAAATGAGAATTTTACATGCAACCTTTTTATGTTTTTGCATGGCATATCTAAATTAGTTATATATGTAAAGTGGGTGATGCTGCTTGGTTTCTAGGCTGTATTGTCATTGAATGTCAATGTAGTTTGCCATTGTGTTTTGTCACTGTGTCTTGTGACTATGTTTTTCCTTGTGTTACGTCATTTGTGTCTTTCGTCTTTTTCATCTTTTTCGTCTTTTCGTCTGTACCTTTTTCACCTTCGTTTGTTCGTCTTTTTTGTCTATTGCATCTTTTTCACCTTTTTTCAATTTAATTGTCCATTTCATTTATTGCCTATTTAAGTACTTTACTGGTCATATATCGGAGACAGATTGGACTTATGGTCCTTCCCTATGTTCTCCTTATGTGTCTCTTCTAATTTTTTTTAAACTTTTTTCATCTTTTTCGCTTATTTATTTGTCTTCGTCTTTGCAACCTTTCGCTAATTTATTTGTCTTTTTCACTTTTGCATCCGTCATCCTTGCAACCTTTTTCACCTTTCAACTGTTGCGCATCTCACTAGTCAGAATAAATAAATCATGCGACAGTGGACTTTTCTTGGAGTGTTCTGTCATTGTGTGTCTTTTTCCCGTCTTCATTGTTTATCTCCTTCTTCTTCTCTTGTGTTTTCTTTCCTTGTTTTTGCCTGTTTATCCTTCCCAATGGCTTTCTCGTTTCCTTCCAAAAACTTCACATACTCACTGATCCTCTCGCACGCCTCACCCTGCTTAACCCCAATCATTTCATAAAACTTTTCATTTTTTACCTCAGTACACACAACTCTTTTAGAAATCCCATGAAACGCCAATTCCCAATCTCGGCTGCCAAACATCTCCTTGTCCCTGTCACTACGCATATTCCTCCTTTTGAGCATCCCCATCTCATTTTTGTAGTTTGTAAACGGATTAATCTTGGGCTTATGAACATGCAAAAAAAATGGCTTCAAATCCACAGATCCGTCCTTTAACTCTTTGAGACTCTTGACATTCTCCTGGTGCTCCTTCAAGAACTTTTGGTAAAGTTTCTGGGTGTATTCGTTACTCTGATACGGCCACAACCGGGTGTCCAAGCCATTTTTCCCAAGCCATTGCTTCCAGGCTTTCAAATGGTATTTTGCAGACGTAGGTGCATACTGCACTATTGTACTCTCCACAAATTCCCCTTCTCCATTCTCTCCTACCTTGTACCCCAACGGTTCCGGGTCCTTGTCCACCATATAGTACGGTTCTTGGAACACGTGCAACGCTGGTATAAAAGTGTCTTTATCTCCCTCTCCTGGGCTTCCTTGATAGAAAAATGGATAATAAGCCGTGGGTCCATAATAATTGTAGTATAATGCCAAAATCAACGATTTATAGTGCCGGGTCTTACTGACAACCATTTGGCCTGTTTCGGCCGTTCGACGGTCAGGTATTCCCTCTAAATCATGGAAACATACTTCTTTCTTTTTATCTTTACCAGAATAATCTGCAAATTTGATATCGTTACCTAAGCCGAATCGGCGTACAGGCTCCCCCGTATCGAACCGGGCGATATTATAGTAGATGGGCGATGTTGTCTTCTCCCAGTAGTCCGGCCACAAAACGAATCCCGTAGTTAGAAAATCCTGGGCCGACAATAACTGGTCCACATTGGAAATGGGCAAAGAATCGGCATCCAAGGCAATAATGTTATCGAAAGATGACATAAATATTCCCAACACCTTCATTTGGAACTTTTGGAGTGGTTGTTTCCCGTTTTGGGTCAAAAACGGCAATTTCTGCTCGATATAAACGCACTTTGCATTGTACTTTGGTAATATCTCTTCGCAAATGTGCTTGGTGGCCTCATCCGGTTTATTCAACATCAATTCGATCGGCAACACACTCTCGTCATCTCTGATCTTAAGAATCGTCACCAAGGCGCCTCCAATACTCTGAACATCCGAGTTAATCACAATTCCGTCGCCCGAGAACAGCGTTTCCGGAGGCACTTTCAACGTGTTCAAAAGTCTTACTACCGTATCATGAGCTGTCTGTAAAGCCTCGAATTGCTCTTTTGTTACTGCCACCGTGTTATCTGTCAACTGTTTCAGCGATAGCAGTCGGGGAATCGACAAGTGCTGGGCGTTTAGCGCTTGTAACAGAACCAGATCGATTTTCACACCTGGATCGTTGGCAATGATAATATCTTCAAAAATATAGTCGAAAAACGTCGACGGATTGGGGGCAAGCGCGTTAATAAGCAACTCCGCAAGCCCATTGGCCTGCTCTTCTGTGGCAAATATGTCTTTGTACTGCTGGGTAGTTTTTAAATTCTCCACCAAGTCTTTCACAATGAAGGTTTTCATGGCATACTCATTATTCTCCAAATACCCGTCTTTTAGCTCCTTCAAATACGCCATGGAAATCTGGTCTTGCTTGAAAACCTGCCGGGTGAACTCTCCTTTCATCGATACTTTCATATCGGCAAGAATTCTTTCCTGATTGAACATTTTCAAATCCGCTTCTAAATTCTTCAAGATTCTCTCTTCGTTTTCTGCTTTCAACTCTTCAATGGCCTTCCTCAACAAGTCGGTTCGGGATATCTGGGTATTTGAGAGGCCATTCAAGTAAGCTTCTGCGGCGCCGCCATATTGGACCCTTTGTGAAGCGACAGAAGGAATGGGTTGGTCTTCGTGGAAAGTGATGACGATATTGACAAGAAGCAAGCAGCCTGCGAAGGCCATTAACACGTACACGAGCCGCGTGTCACCTAGCCGGGAGATTTTGCGACCAATGGACATGCTTTGTGGTGTTGGTGGTGTTTGGTTTGTGTTTTTTATTGAGATATAGCAGGTATTTACGATCAGAACCCAAGACGGGGCGCGCAACCAGGTGAAATAGTATTTTTTATGCAATACAGAGAAGGGTTTAAAAGACGAAATTGGAACCGGGACAATAGGGCTGTGATAGACAGGGTGTTTGAGGGATTTGTGATGCTCGTGTATTTTTGTGATCCGCTGCGCTTCGCTTTCGCATTGTTCCGTTGTTCCGTTGTTCCGTTGTTTCGTGTACTTCGTGTACTTCGTCGTTTGTTTCGTTTTTGTCAAATGCTAGACCCCTTAGGACTGTCATTTGCGAAAACGTCAAAATAACACAGAAATAAAAACAAAATCAAAACTAAAATCAAAAAAAGATCGATATCGCGCATCGATGGCAATAAACGCAGAATTGGCGGTCGTGCAAAGCGATTTGCCGGTGTTTTCGGACAAAGTGGTACTTCCCCCGGAAGTGTTATTACTGGTGGTAGACATCTATGGCGACCTGCTTCCTCACCCGTTGATTTTTCAGCTACAAAATCAAACCAAAAAAGTGTGCGTGGGAGTGAAGCAATTCACAGCAGACCCAGGAACTGTGGTAATTCCGGAGGTCATACGACAAAAATTACAGTTACAGGAAGGAAATGTGGTTCTGTTGCAGGAGGTCAACAATATACAAAAAGGCACGTGGTTGAAATTGAAGCCCATGCAGTTTTATCCGGAGATTCATAACTGGAAATATTATCTTGAATCGAATTTGACAAAATATTATACGGTGTTGAATAATGGGGAGAAATTGGTGTTGAACGGGTACGAATTGATGGTGGAGGAGGTGAATGCGCCGGTGGTGTCGATTATCGATACAGATTTGGTGTTAGAAGTGGTGCCGTTGAATGATATCATGGCTCATCAGCAGTTGAACTTCAATTTTGAAGAATCTACAGAAATCGAGTTTGGATCTCAACAATTGCAAGTGGACCCCTTTACGGACTTCAAGGTGCAGGTTTTCAAGCTAGATATCTTTAAAATAACCACAGACGTGTATATTTCGGTGTTTTCCTCGAATCCAAGCAGTGTAGATGTGGTTGTGGGCGATGATCGGTTGGTGAGCTTAGAGAATTTTACGGGAAGCAGTGTGGATCAGGATTTTAGGGCAGAAGAAGGTGTGCCAAAGACGGTGGTGGTGCTGTTGAAGCATGTCAAGGAGAGGGTGGCTGTTTGTAGATACGACATGGAGCAGGGGTTTGAGGAGGAGGATGTCAATCATTGGTTGTATGTGGTGCCGTTTTCGTGGGATACGACACAGGACGTGGAGCTCCGAGTGGAGCAGCAGGGAGGAGTGGAGCAAGAGCACGGAGGGGTGCAGCAAGAGAGTGCACAGGACCAACTTACCTGCTCCAATTGCTTAAAACTAATAAACACCTCGCAGTTCCAACTCCACCAAGCCTTTTGCCTCAGGACTAACGTCCGGTGTGCGTGTGGGGCCGTGTTTCTCAAAACCATCCCCCCTGATCACTGGCATTGTCCTCATTGTCTCCAATACTCTAGTCTGAGCATATTCAGATTTAAACACGAAAAAATGAACCACCAACCGTTCATCTGTGATAAATGTCCCCTGCAAACAGTTTATCCCGCATTCACAGACCTTGTTCTCCACCACAAGGCCACTGTTTGCCCCGGAAAACTCCATGAGTGCAAATTCTGTCATTTAATTCTCCCGCAAGAACAAGCCGATTACATTGACAACTTCGAAAACCTCACCCATCACGAAACCGAGTGTGGAAACAAGACAGACGAATGCTCCAAGTGTCACAAACACGTGAAACGCAAGGATTCCAGAAAACACTTCAAGTTGCATCAATTTCATAATCAGTCTAGTTTTGAAGAATTCAAACTTCGGTTTTCAAAATGCTCCAATGAGAACTGTGTCAATGTTTCCACCAGTACCAACAAATTCCAGCTTTGTGAGCAGTGTTACGGGCCACTCTACAGTTCCGTCAACGATCCCAGTCTCGTAAAGCTTCAGTCCCGAATAGAAAGAAGATACATGCTACAATTGAACAAGGGCTGTGATTTCCACAATTGTCAGAACAAGAACTGCAAAAAAAATCTTCTGCAGCCGTTCAAGTCCATTAAAGATGTGATCAAGACCATCCACCAGGACTTGATGGTGCATATTCCTTATATTCCGATAAACAAAGGCAATCCTCGACCGGTTTTCTGGTTTTGTGTAAGCGATAGTGTTACAAAAAAGATGCTTTTATACCAAGCGCATAAGGAGTATTCGCCGGACCTTTTGCTCAAGGGTCTTAATGAGATAAAGGATGTGAGTGCCGAGCTGTTGGAGGTGTGGTTGAAACTGCACTGAGGCCTTCCTCTTTCTTGGCTGCAAATATTTTGTATTTTTACGCCCTTCCGTTCAATTCCACTGTTCTCAAATGCCCTATGATACGTTTGACTGCCCAGTCACGTCCACTGCAACATCTCCGCCACTTTGCAACTACAAGAGCATATATAACCTCTGTGTTAGTCATTGTCTATATGCAGGATAGTTGTGGCTGGCTTCGCACACGCCTAAAACCAATCACACATTCTTATCGCCACTCCAGCATCCCCTGTTGCGGCACTATAAATTTGCTATATTTAAAATCCCTTTTTCTCTATCTTTCCTCTTTACTGATTGTTTATTAGTAAAGTAAAGAAACCAATTTACCATGTTATTATCCAGAACCGTCGCCATTTCCATTTTAGCTGCCTTGGGCGTTCAAGCCATAGTCATACCCAAAGTCGATGAAGTCATTGACGTTTTCGGGGATGAAACCAACAAATTGAAAGAAGTTGCTTCCAATGGGTTGGAATCGGCTAAAGAAAGTCTCAAGGCGTTGGGATTTGATAGCGTTTTAAGAGACTTGAAAGACGCTGCTCCTTTGTTGTTTGTGCCCAAGGAAAGGGACATCATTTCCCACAAATACATTATTGTGTTTAAGGAAAATGTTGGGGATAATGCTGCGGATTTCCACAAGGAATGGGTTGCTTTGCAACATATGAACTCCTTGCAATCCATTAAAGATGATGACCAACATCCATTCCACCTTTCCACCTCGGAAATCAAACCAAATGGTGGCATTGTTGATAGTTTCCAGATTGGCGACTTGTTGCATGGTTACTCGGGTTACTTTTTGGATGAAACCCTTGAGTTAATCAGGCGTCACCCCGACGTCAAGTTTGTTGAAAAGGACTCCAAGGTGTACGCCAGCGAATTCGATACTCAAAAAGGAGCTCCCTGGGGGTTGGCTAGAGTGTCTCACAGACAACCATTGAGCTTGAACTCCTTCAACCAATACTTGTTCGATTCTGAAGGGGGTGAAGGTGTCACTGCTTACATCATCGACACGGGTGTTAATATCGAGCACGAGGAGTTTGGTGGTAGAGCTCTGTGGGGTTCCACCATTCCTACTGGTGATGAAGATGTTGACGGTAATGGACACGGTACTCACTGTGCTGGTACCATTGGATCGGCTTCTTATGGGGTTGCTAAAAAGGCCGACCTTGTGGCCATCAAGGTGTTGAGATCCAATGGTTCTGGGTCCATGTCGGATGTTCTTAAAGGGGTTGAATTTGCTGCCAAATCACACCAAGATGCCGTCAAAAAGGGTAAGAAGGGGTTCAAAGGGTCGACTGCCAACATGTCTTTAGGAGGGGGTAAGTCAACTGCTTTGGACTTGGCAGTGAATGCCGCAGTCAAGGCTGGTTTGAATTTCGCTGTTGCTGCTGGTAACGAAAATCAGGACGCCTGTAACACCTCTCCAGCTGGTGCTGAAGGTGCTATCACCGTAGGGGCTTCGACCATTTCCGATGCCAGAGCTTACTTTTCCAACTACGGCAAATGTGTGGATATTTTTGCTCCAGGGTTGAACATCTTGTCCACCTACATTGGTTCAAACACTGCCACTGCCACTTTATCTGGTACATCCATGGCATCACCTCACATTTGCGGATTGTTATCCTACTTTTTGTCGTTGCAACCTTCGGCCGATTCCGAATTCTTCACGGCTGCTGATTCCGTCACTCCCGCCATTTTGAAGAAGAATTTGATTGCCTATGGTTCTAAAGACATCTTGACTGATATTCCAGAAGATACTCCAAACATTTTAGCTTTTAACGGTGCAGGTCACAACATTACTGATTTCTGGGTTGCGGAAGAGTCTGCTGAACAACAAATGGTGTCTCTCAAGGAATCAGCCCTTCCTGATAGAATCGATAAGGCATTTTCCGAGTTTGTTGCTAGTGCTGGCAAAGCAAGCAATGACCTTGCCGATGAAGTCAACAAGTTGATGCAGAGTGTCTATGGCAAGCAATAGATTATAGAACCAGTTGCTGGCCCCGTTTAATTCTGTTACGCTGTTGGCACCGTTTGATGTTTATGTTGGCACCGTCTAATTCTGTCATGTTGTCGGCACCGTTTGCCCCTGTTTATGTTTCATGCATACCGTTTGCTTATGTTTTAATACCACTGTAAGTTAGTGTTTGACACTCTTTTTCTGTCTCACTTCCTTTTATTCTTGTTCACTGATCTCGTTTTCGCGTTTATCTACTCTTTCTCGGCAAGTGTTTGATTACTAAGTCTTTTATCCATTATCTACACATCTTCACTCAACTACATCCCAGTCATCCCATTGTACATAAAAGATGTCCACGCCAGCAAAAAGAAGACTCATGCGTGATTTCAAAAGAATGCAACAAGACGCCCCCAGTGGTGTATCAGCATCTCCTTTACCCGATAATGTCATGACCTGGAATGCTGTCATCATCGGACCTTCAGATACTCCTTTTGAAGACGGAACCTTCAAGTTGGTGTTGCAGTTCGATGAGCAGTACCCAAATAAACCCCCTACAGTTAAATTTATAAGTGAAATGTTTCACCCTAATGTGTACGCTAGTGGAGAGTTGTGTTTAGATATATTGCAAAATCGGTGGTCCCCCACCTACGATGTCTCAAGTATTTTGACGTCGATTCAGTCCTTACTTCATGATCCCAATATCAGTTCTCCTGCAAATGCTGAAGCTGCTAATTTATACAAGGACCATCGGTCGCAGTATATTAAACGGGTGCGGGAGACGGTGGAGACCAGTTGGAACGATGATGATGATGACGAGGAGGAAGAGGAGGAGGAGGAATAGATACTTCTCATTATGCGATAGACAGCTCCTGAATTGGGAATGTATAGTATTATGTACAAAGGTTAATTACGTCCAGGCTCTCTACTTGAGCCATAAGTAGTACCATTTTCTGGATTGGGCCTTTTTCTGCTCTTCTCTCTGTTTCTCTTCGTTCTTCTGCTGTCTCTGCTCTTCATGCAAATCCCTGACCACCAACTCCTTGGGCTTACCATCCTCTCCGATCTTTTTGTCTCGGTAAAGAGCCCAACAACTTATAAACAAAGTCACATAAATGAAAAATTTGGTAATAGGATCCATTTTACGAGTATCGAACTGGGGCTTTCGAACAGCCGTTTCGGCCAAGAACACCGGAGGAAGTTTCTTGATTGTGTTGGCGGATTTGGAAGCTACTCTTTCCACAAACGGTAAATCAAGCGGCTTGTCGTTTTTGTTCCAGTTCAAGAAATTGTCTCGAGCACCCCAGTTTCCATAGTAAATGTAATATGCCAACTTTTTATCTTGGGTTGTCAATTTTTTCCACTTGCCATCAAACTTGGTCTGTAGTTCCTGTAATATCTGTCCTTGGTGTAGCAAACTTAAACTGGCAAACTTGGGAGGGTCCTGGAAAATTGGGGCTGAATCGATGGCTTCTGTTTCTTTGTCACTGACGGTTCCAGAAAACATGGTGCCTATATCTTTCATGGACTGCATGGCGAGTTTTGCGGCCTCTTCTTTCTGCCGTTGTACTTCTTCTGGTGACGCTTTTGTGGAAACGTACCTTGCCACCCTGACATGGGGTTTTAATGTCTTCAACATGTTTTTGATTTTTGAGAATATATTTTTTAATGCAGTCAATATTCACCTATAAATTTAAATACCATTTTCGAACATATCGTAGATTTCGCCAGGAGATAAAGGGGTAAGACTTTTGAAATGAACTTTGAATGATCGTGTAACAAACGTCGTCAATCTCTTCTTAAAGCAACTTTCAATCAAGTTTTTAAGTCGTTTGAAAATCACCTTTAATTCATTTTCGAGTCAACTAAATCTTTTGATTGCCTTCTAAATCAACTTTCAACTTTACCTGAATTCAACGTAGATTTGAAGTAATTTCATGGGTCAACTAAATTTTAAATCACTCAGAGAGGCCCTACATGATCCTGTTCATAAACCGCCCCATGGCTATCATGGGTGCACACACCGCCTTCACCATCATGCACAAAGCGTCTATCAACAACGACAACTCATACAAAATCCACATACAAATAACCAACTCCGCAAGAATCACTACTGTCTGTAAGCTCGGAAACGACTCTCCTATAATGTCAATGGGTGCAAAAATAATTCTCATGATTTTGATATTTTTTATCATGCGATTGATGTTGGAAATAATGGTCTTTGCTCCCTGAGATGTATCGATCTTACTTGCTCCATTGATACTCTTGGAGGTCATGGAACTATTCGCGACATAATCCATGGATGCATATGACGTAGGAGGTTCTCTCTCTAATTGACCAGTGTGGGGATTGTAGAACAATTCCTCATCGAACGTTTCAGCATCATCCTCCAATTCAATGACAAATTCGTTTGCATCGCCGTCGAATTGGGGTATATCAAAAACACTGGAATGTGGTAACGATTCCTGAATAATATCGTTTCTCATTCTTGTACTTCTTATGGATCCAGTTTCTGGGTTCTGTTGCCCATCAAACACGTGGGAGGCAGGCAAGTTCCACATGTTCTTGAGCTTCAGGACGTTCTTATTGAAGTTTTTCATTTGGCCCCGGGTAATTCTGATTTTTTTCGTTTTCTTCTTAACTGGTGGCTTAACCACGGGTGCCATAATACGAGGGGCCGTTTCCACATCTTTGGTGTCTTTATTACTGCGAGTAATGTCCACAGCATCGGTGATGGAAAGTTGAGACACTGGTGCCGGTTCAGCCACTTTTGGCTGCTCGTATGTCAACCACGACAATAAATAGTTCCATGCAGGGTGAAACTCGGACTTGGGGCCAGCATAAAACTGGGTTCCTGCAAAATCCTGAGGCTCTTCATATATAGGTTCTGGATTGATTCCATCAAATCCTGCCAGATGCCTGGATCCAGGACTATTTGCACCTTCTTGATTTCCTTCCTGTTCTGCTAGCATTTCAAGCTCCCTTAATCTCACCTTAGCTTCCTCCATTTCCCATTGCTTTTCCATGTTCTTCAAGTAATCTTTTCCCAATTCTTTTTTGATCTGCTTGGTGGTCGACCTCCACTTTTTTTTTAAGTTCTTTTTCTTCTTCTCTTTCTTGTTTTCTCCAGATATATCTTGGATTGTCTCATCATCGGAGTCATCAGACCCCTCTCCCGTGACAAACACATCATTTGACGCATTTTGTGTTATCTTGTTCTTGTAGTAATCGTAATTAGAGTAGTCGTCCTTGCCCAATTTCAATTGAATAGTCTTAAATGCTTTTTTCAATTTTTGGTTCTCTTCTTGCTCTTTGATCTTTTCGGGATCATCAAACACAAGCTCTATAGGGTTGTATTTGCTCAGTTGGTCATCCGGGTCCTGAAACACGTCACGGAACGTTTTGTGTGTGTAATTCTTGGGTTTGTAGAATTCTGCCTCATCATACTCTTTCTTCTGTTTGAGATAGTATTCATCTCCTTTTAGAGGAGCCTTTTTACCATTCCGGACCCTGTTTCTTGCTACTGGCACTTTTATATGCTGGTTGTTGTTGTAATACTCATCATATACGGACGAGGCATTATCATACGTAGAAACCGAACGTCGGTCGTCATATTCAGAAGACCGTCTCGTATCGTAATCTTCGTAGTAGCCTCTCCTTCGCCTTCTTTCTACAGGCCTGTTACGTTTCTGTAACACATTCAACTGTGCCGGAGTCAATTCTTCGTGCAATTCATCGGGGTCTACCCGGCGAGTGTCCACCAGATCAACCATTGAATCAGAAAACGTCATTTGCGTGTCTGGTGATTGAGGGAGAAAGTTATTGGCCTCAATATCGTCGTGTTTGTAGGTGGAAGGAGATTCAAAATCCACATAGCGCAGCTGGTGGCTCAATGCTGTGATAGGACTGGTGGGGGATTTAGACGAACTGTCTCCATTTCGTCTTTTGGTCTTGGGTTTGTTGATGTTATCCAAATACGCTTTTGTGTAATAGCCTCTTTCTGTGACGTTCATGCTGAGACTTTCTAAAAAATGACTTTTACCTTACTTTTAACAGCAAGGGGAAGGTTTTGAGATTACTTATACAAGGCTATTTTTATTTGACTGCGAAATCAAATCAGATGGCTGGCTACACAAGGCTGAATCAGGAAAGGGTAAAAAAGGTGGGCAACGGGTTAAGCGAGCGAGGGGGTTTGTAAATCACGTGTATTGTGAGTGTAGTTGTTATTTTGAGTTTAAATACGGTTTAAATACCAGTTTTTATTATGGAGAAATTAAATACTGCTCTGAACTGGTTGTGAGTATTAAATTATATAGTAAAATTCACCTTTTTTAATAAGCGGTTTATATCTTTTTTTATTCCATTTAAAATTCTTCAAATCATCGCATTACACTATTTACACCATACACAATCCACCAGCCCCACATTCTCCCCCCCTGTACTTCGTTCGTGCCATGATAAACTGCCCTTAACACCACCCCTTAGTGTCCTGCATATAACCCATTGACAAAATCGCATTCCTATCATCACCAAAAAACCATGTTTAAAAGTCAGCTAGGACCGTTGAATCGGCACGGGACCCGCAAATGTACTCGAAGTGTCAGTGCTCTGGTTACCCGGACACAGAATTACATGGACAAGAAGTCCAAAGAACCCGCATCGTTGAATTACAACAACATAACTCCGTTTTCTTACATCGATGAGGACTTCTTATCAATAGTCAATCGACAAGAAATTGCCCTACATTTGAACAATCTAGGCCCATTTCCCAGCTATTCCAGCATTCTAAACCCCCAGCACTTCTTCCAGAACGAGATTCTCCTTGAATACCTGAAAAAACTGCCGCATCCGGTGTCATTAAGACAATTGGCTGGGTACGGCAAGAAATTGAATAAAGAGAAGATTCTTAATAGCGCCAACTTCGTGAGGCTAGAGTTACCCCTCCGGTTGGCCATCCGGGTCCGAGAGCTTCAAACACTACCGTTTGGAATCATCAATAATTTCCACTTCAGTCAAATCTACGAGAGTTATTACCATCTGTTCAATGCGTTCAGAAAAATGTCCAAAATCACATCTTTACAAGAAAACGATAAGTTTTGCATGCAATTATCAAAGTTATTGGACGACCATGTGTTTAATTTATCGCACTTGATGATGGGAGCCTTAGAGGTGTCGATTCTCCAGAATTTTCCCCAACACGATCTCGATGAATTCATGAGTTCCATGATCAGATCAAGAATCAGTAGAAGGGTCATTGTGGAAGAACATTTGTCATTGACGGAAAACTACAGTTCTCAGCCACAACACGTCAAGCCACCAGATTATATCGGGGAGATGTTTGACGATTGTAATGCCGTGACCCATTTAAACTTGGTTTCAGAAATGGTAAAGCAGTCAATGGTGTCAATATATGCCAATAAGGAAAATATGCCGGACCTTGAAATTGAAGGAGATTTGAACGTGTCATTTCCTTTTATGGTGCCACATTTGCACTACTTATTCGGCGAGATTCTTAGAAATAGCTATGATGCCACTATCAAAAGACACGGAGCCAAAACATCCAAAAAGCTTCCACCCGTGAAAATCACCATCATCAATACCCCACAAAATATCATATTCCGGTTCAGTGACGAAGGCGGTGGCGTCGCCCATGACAAACTCGCAGATGTGTGGTCGTTCGGGAAGAACCCAGAGTTTGCTCGAGCTTCTTTGGCCAATTTCCATCGGATTCCCGGACTCCAGTTGTATTCCAACTTGAAAGTTACTGCTGCAGGCTCATCAGTGATAGATGACGCCACCCTCAGCGAAACGAGCGTGGCCGACATCAACGGACAACACGGAACCACAAAGTCCAAGAAATCAACTTTGGAACGGTTGATCTCTCGGCCCCACGAGTATAAATTGGGGTTAGGGCTTCCTATGTGCAAAGTATACGCAGATTATTGGAATGGCGACTTGCTGATGAATTCTTTAGAGGGGTATGGTTCCGACACCAGTTTGACATTGAGTAAGCTCGGGTTGTACAGTTCGAGGACGCAGCTCGACCGGGCGTAGTTCTAAGGGTATCTCTAAAGAAATGTTTATATATAAAACATTTAACGTGCGAATTTTAAACGTTTATATACATTTATTTGTGCAAATATTTACACTGGAAAATATTTGAGTGTACAAATAAACGAGTAAATGTCCAAGAACGTATCGATCATGTCTTTACTTAGCGACCAGTCCTCACTATCAAGCAGCCAGTCTACAAACCCCCCCACGTTGCAAAAACAAGTGGTTCCAAACACAAAAAAACCCGGCATTATAAAGAGCCTTGTGTCACAATACCAAACATCCATCAAAATTGGCGACGCCAACTCTGTTATAGAGATCGATACGTCGCCGGTGCCAAAACTACAGCCCTCGCCTTTGCCGTTGTATCAGATGAGCAAGAAATCTGCAGAAGGCAGTGGTTTAACAAATAGTGTGGTGATACTGGACGGAGACCCCAGTAGGGAGAACACACCTGTGGCGGCATTGGTGGACCTATCACAACGGGTGTCGAAGTTACAAACACAGTTTTTGATCGAGGTTCCCAAAAAGACATCCATAATGTCGATAATGAATTATGATAAGCCGTTGGTAGAGGAGGTGAAAGAAGACAAGGAGGCCAAACCCGTTATCAAACCGGTGGATAAGAAGAAGAAAGTGTTGAAGAAGCCGGAAACCAAGGGACCGGAAGATAAGAAGCCTGAGTCCAAGAAGCTAGACACTAAAAGACCCGAAAAGAGAAAGTTGGACAAGAAGCCCGCTGCTAATAAGAAACGAAAGACCCCAGAACCTAACTTACCGTTAATAAAGCCCAAAGACGTTGTCAAGTTAGCTCCTGCTGAGATAATCGACTTGAGTGGGGATTCAAGCGAGAAACTGGAAGAGAAGCCACTTGATAAGTCACTAAACGGCATTGACAAGACCCCAGAAGAAGAAATCAAAGATGATAAAATCAAGGCCGATAAATGTGACAAATTGCCAGACCGAGGCATGAATAACATTCTCCAACCGGAGAAGGAAAAGAAGGAACAGAAAGAGTTGCCCATAATAGCATTGAATATCCCATTAATTGATCCACAAAATCCCAGATTTGGGGAGTCAGAGGTGATTGTAAATGTTCTCAAGTTGGCAGAGGACAAGTATGGATGGGGAGCATTGCACCCCAATGCCAAGCTGGCCTTGGACGTGATGGACGATCTAATCGACGATGACGATGATAATGAAGATGAAGAAAATGAAGAAGAAGAAGAGTTGGACAAAAGAAAAAAAGAGGAGAATTTAACGGAAGAGCAATTAATTCGTCAACAGCAAACCCGCATGAACAGAAAGGTTGGAAAATATGACTATGAAGATCCCTTCATCGATGATGATGAATTGCAATGGGAAGAAAAACTCAGTTCCACGAAGGAAGGATTTTTCGTGTATTGGGGGCCGTTGATTGGGGAACACAATCTCAAAAAGGCGCCAAAGAAGAGGTGAGAGCACAGAGAAGAAAAAAGACAAGGAAGAGGTGAGAAGGAGCACAGAGAAGAAAAAGACAAGGAAGAGGTAAAAGGCACGAAATGTTGAAAAACACCGAATTAGCTAGTCAATCCTATATACAGACTACTTCACATCCATCTTGAGTCTATCCATGGTGATAGAAAACATCCCAAGAATGTTAAAATCAGTTTCGCTGTCTTTGTACTGTTGTTTGCAACTAGTCAAAATGACAGAAACTGAATCGATAATCTTTTTGATTTCGTTAATGTTCTTCAAGGTGATATCGTAGCTCTTGATTGCCACTAACAAATTTAAAGCCACTGATAACACATGTAACTCTTGGTGGTTGATCCGATAACGCTTGGCCACACCATGCTCATTCTCAGTTTCTGTTTCAGTATCCGAGCTTTCTTGGTCAATTTCCACAAAACTGTTCTTGATATGATCATTTACAAAATCAATTAGGTCTTTGAATGTATCTTCAGTCAACGACATGTACTTGGTGCATTCGTTGGTATCCCTTTGGGGTAACTGTGGAGGTTGTTTCTTATCAGATTCCTTTCCTGGCTCGTAAGTCTTTCCAGTAGATTCTTTCACACATTCTTTTCCAGGCTTGTCAGTCAACTCCCCCCGAGATTCCTTGTCACTCCCCCCAAGAGTCAATGCCTCCATTCGCTCAACCACTTTCCCGTACTTTCCCTTCGTCAACAACTCTTTCAAAATCCCCAACATTGCTACCTTCACATTTGGAAATGAACAATTAACCAAACAATCTTTAATAAACCCGTATCCAATTTGCTCTGGAGAATATATCAATACTTTGGTCAACAATGTCAACACCACGTATCTAAAATCCTTTTCCTCTATTTGTGGACTGCTAGTTATAATAAACAACAAACATTGGAAATAAGTCACCAAATAAATTCTGGGAATAGAGGATAATTCCAAACAAAACTTCTTCTTTTCAAAAGCCAGTTTCTCCACGGCATACCAGGACCAAAATACCACCAAATCGTGAATGGATTTATTGGTGAAATTAACATTGACGATTGTGGGAATAACTAGCCTCAAAGTCAACATCAAACTATCATTGAAACTAAGATTCACCGGGAAATGGTTCTTCTCTACTTTGTTGTGAATCACAAGAATGTGGGTATGATATACCAAGCCTCCCAATTTATTGATTTGGATTTCCTTTGCATCTTGTTTGACCACAGAAGTCAACAAAGTTTCTTGATAATCCACTACCAAAGCCTCAAACATATCCCCTACCAACTCATCATCAGCCTTCTTTAAATCCAACTTGTGCAAGATAGTGTGACCGGAAACAATCAAATCCGTGAAATAAGCGTCAAGATCGATGTCAAAACTTAAACACAACTCGTAAAGTCTGTCCAAAACTACCAAATTCTGCGAGTGTGTGACATCTTTGTTACTGATGCTTTTGAAGTAAAGCACACTGTGATTGGGATTATATGTTCTCCCCACCACAAACATGGAATTTGTTAAAAGACTTCTTAATAATTTTCTCTGTAAGAATTCCTCATCATCCACCACTTTTTGGAGCTCTGACAGGCTCAAAGAATGTTTGGGTAAAGGAAGAGCCCCGTAGTTTCTGGCCACCGAATACAATCTCTTGAAAAAAAACTCCATATTATTGGCAGTGTAATCTTTGAAGTTAGAGTGCAAACAGTTGGTGAAAGCAGCCGCAAACATGGACAAAAACCTCGAGGGGTACAATGTTTCGATTCTTTTGATACAACTAAAGGTCAATTCAACAATAGCATAGAATCGAAGGCTAAAAAACCGTTCCTTAATATCTTCCAGATCCGACGCAGAAATATCCAGTATTCTCATTTCAGAAAGCAACTCACACCCCTTTAAAAACAATTCTTTAGGGTTTCCGTACTTTGCCAACGTCTCAAAAGTCTTGAACACCTTGCTGATTCCAGCTCCAGTTTTAAGGGCACCCTCAAAATTGTAATCCAGTTCAAGATAAGGGAGAAGCACTTGGGGCAAATCCCAGCCAATTTCGTTGGTTAGTTTGGGATATTGATTCAAGATATCCAAAAGCGTTTGTAACACCTGTTCCCTTTCGTCGTTGGAGAACCGGGAGGCGTCTGCTAGGTAGATATCCACCATGGTACTGTAACTCAAATAATCACCCGATTCCATGCATTCAAGGGCCGCCAGCTTCAAGTTGGCCACCACTGTATCGACTGGCAAGTCCTCCACAGTAGTGTTGGACGAGTCCGATAAGCTTTCGGTGTCAGACACAGACATGATTTTTTGCAAGGCTGAAAAGATTGAAATATTATTGCCTCCGTAGAACTAGGGATATATCTGCTTAATTAAGGAAACTTGCACAGATAACACGTTTGATAAACCGGGATTGTGAGAATACACAAAATCAACTATTTATTGCAGATAGTAACAAAAGGATAAACGGATGGCCAGCAGAAGTTTGTGACAAAGTCCACCGTTTTTGACTTTAGTTTCCGGGTGCGAGAAAATGAAATTAGTACGAGAATTGAACTGGAGCTAAGACGTTACAGTTTGCAGCAATATATAGCGAGTTAAACAAAGAGTAAGGTGGGTTTACTATTTGCATCAGTAGACATTGGCCCTGGTGGGGCGATAGCGGCAGATATTAGAAAAGTATAAAAGCCCTGGTTTCCGCACTCTTTTTTAGGGAGTAACATGAGTAGAAATGTCAATGGTAAGTGATCTGGATTCTGATACATCGACAACGGTAGAGGACAAAGGGATACAAGGGGTGGTGCAGGGACTGGAGCCCCACCCCGGTTCTCTGGGAAAGATTACCATTCGATTCAAAGCCATTGGGTCTACGCCATCAATAAACCCCAAGATCTTCAAGGTTCTGGCATCGAGCAATGTGAGTGTGGTTATTAAGTTTTTGTGTACTAAGCTTCACATGACGACGGTGCAGGTGTATATTTCCAATAGCTTTCAGCCGAATCCGGATGAGAATTTAGGAGACTTGTACGGGATGTTTGGTACGAATAACGAGTTGGTGATGAATTATTGTAATACCATAGCGTTTGGGTAGGGGGTAGGCAGGGGGCAGGGCCATAGGGCAGTACTGAGAGGCTAAGGGGAGTATCAGGCCATAGGGACCATGGAGGCAGTACTGAGAGGGGAGTATTAGGCCATAGGGCAGTATTAGGGCCATTGTACTCATATGGGTGTACGGGTGTTTATTGTACATGGTTATGGGTTTTCACTTTACCTGTTTATTTTACCTGTGTAGTGTAGGGTGTGCCTAGATGAGACTCTACGTCGGGCACGTCTTAACTATGCATCGGTACCTATCGCGTTGCTAGGGCTCGTACCTGATATACAATAAATCGTGTAATTTAACTCAAATAGTCGATAAAATAAACTATGAAAAATAAACATGATCAGGGTTCAGATGTGTAAATAAACAGCCAGGAGCAAGGCAGAGTATGATCTGTTTTTAAGAGACGGTCTGTTGTCTAAGAAATGGAACTGATGTCTGTGTGACAGAGACATGAGAAAGAGTCAATGTGTCAGACATGCAGAATTAAACACTTAAAATGTCAAAACTTCAGACTTCAAAAATTTAACTACATCTTTACATCTTTCATCCTCTCTGTTAAAACATTTATGGTATTATTTAAATCAAACTAACTCTGCTCAATAGAACACAAACTTGGCAGTACCCGAAGTCAAAGTAACAGTACATCCATCAGAACCGGCCCCGTTATAGTTACCGTCCTCGTATTTACAATCTCCCACAACAGTGGCTCCGTCTTCTCCAACAATCTTGATATTGTAGTTTGGTTGGGATTTGTTGTTAGGATTTGGAATCAAAGACAAGTAAGTAAGACCATTGGTAGTACCGGCTCCTAAAACAACTGGAGCCCAGTTACCAACACCAGACCCAGCGGTACCCCAAATACAACCGTCTTCCACCGAGACACCAGCATTGTTAACATAGTATTGAGTAGAAGTCTTACCTCCTTTCCAGGTGTAGTAAGTGTCAGAATCAACAACTGCAACTGGGGCAGAACTACCAGCTCCCAATAAGGTTGGAATGTTCATATTTTCCGAACCAGGGTAATCAGTTCTACAGATAGCAACATCCTGGCTGATTTCACTAACGAAATCAGCTTTTTGAGCACCCCAAGTACACAAGTAGTTGGAGTCCAGGTTGGTTTTGTACAACTTACCATTCTTACACAACAAACCCCCAACAGAAATCCCATTGGATGGTTGTTCAGATGGCCATTGGGTCTTGGACATACCGGCTTGACAAGCGTAAGAACAGTAGTAACCATCTTCACAAGTGGATGAAGTGTCACCGTTTTCGTTCATGATGGAAGACCATCCTCCGTTCAAGGAACTAATCCAGTCAAGGGCAATAACACCTTGACCAGTTGGGAGGGTGCCACAGTCGTGAACCCCGTCTTCAAACTCCTCAGAGGGGGCAGAAAAGGCAGATAAGTCACCAGAAATACCAGATGATCCAGAAGAGCTAGAAGATCCGGTGGAGGTAGACTCGGCAGTCGAACTAGTCTTGGAAGTGGAGCTGGTCTGCGAAGTGGAAGTGGAAGAAGTGGTGGCGGCAGCACTGGTAGTAGGGACCGAGGTGGTGATCTTGACGGAAGAAACAGCTTGGGCAGTAGAAGTGGCGTCCAAGTTAGGTCCAGCTAATGTATTACCAGAAATGTCCACATAGACAACAGTGGTGACAACATCTCTTTTGTTCAAGTGCTGGTGTTGATGTTGATGGTCGTGGGCTGCTGGCAAAGCTAAAGCAACAGATAACAAAGTGGTAATTGGTAAGAAGTATTTCATAATGAATGTGTGAGTTCGAACAGTTTACTTAAGGAGTGAAGTAATATCAAAGGAAGGAATATAACGAACTTTAAACGTAAAAGAATGAATGAATAAGTTGGTTACTAAGGAAAGTTTTCGAACTATTGATACTGTAGCTTTGTTTCTGATGTATAAAAAAAATTTTTTTCGGCAGCAGTTAAAATGATTTAAGAGAAAAAATCCAGGAGGAAAATGTAGATAATTTGAGAGAAAGTGGACGGTCGTGTGCCAACCCACACCATTACTCCTATTTTGACAAAATCTTATTATAATGCGCAAGGGCATTTCCATATTGGTTACATCGAATGCATGGTTAGGTGTGCATGTAGGCAAAAAGAAAGTTGACACATCGCGGGGCTCGCAACCAGTATAGTTTTGTCTTCAGCAACCCCACCTGTAGGGGTCGAAACAGCAGTTTCTAGGGGGAAGAGACTTTGCATATGAGCAATGGGAGAGGGAACACCAGAACAAGAAATTGCAACCAATTAAAGGGCACAAACTCGGAAACATGCAGTTGGTGGAGATCTCATGAAAGGTTCTAGAATTGCCTGATCTCTTCGATCTCATGCCTAAGAATATTTAAGCATGAAACAGAATCCTAGATCTCTGTTTTGTCCCTACACTTGTGTGTTTTCTGTGGTAGGTTTCTTTGTTTTCTGTGGTAGGTTTCTTTGTTTTCTGTGTTAGAGTTTCCTTTGTTTCTGTGTTTCTGTGTTTCTGTGGTAGAATCTCCTGTGTTTCTGGACGTTTTCTGAAACCTTTTATGCACTTCTGGAGCCGCTTCTGCACTTGAAGCCTTTCCCTATAAAATCATTTTAGGTCCTCTCGGCTCTAGGCCCCGGTTTCAGCCACATGCCCTTTAGCCTACACACCCAAACATCCACTTTTGTCTGACTTCTGGGGCAAGATATTCCGTAGTGCCTCATAAATTTTCAAGTGTAAAAAGCCTAAGAAACAGCCTCTTCAAAAACACTCTTCAAAACTACTGTTTAAGGTGAAGAACAAAACCGTCCTCTCCATGTGAGCGCACCCCCATCCTACCCCTAATCTCCTCAATTATTTGCCGTGGCTTCTCATTACTATTCC
The DNA here is from genome assembly GCA_030572515.1 of Yamadazyma trypodendri. Lineage (NCBI taxonomy): Eukaryota > Fungi > Ascomycota > Pichiomycetes > Serinales > Debaryomycetaceae > Yamadazyma > Yamadazyma trypodendri. Next base: position 55,455 of record JAJMAI010000024.1, on the reverse strand, counting down.
TTTTTGGTGCTAGCGTTGAATTTTTTATGCATCCCCGACTAAATTTCATCACATATCATTAATTGAAATAAACCCTATACTAGTATACAAAAAACCCTCCGTCTACCTTACCCATTCCGTACCATTACCTGTCATGGCGGTTTCTTCCTTCTCGCGTCTACGTTTGTTCTCTTCCCTTGCGTCCTACGATTGTCCTATGGTTCCCTCGTCTTCAATTCCCAAATTGAACCATGGGTGATTCATGGCTTCCGCCGCCGTCAACCGATTTTTCGGATCAATAATGAACAAGTTCTTTAACAAGTCGATTAAAAACCACCAGAAAGCAAAATTCCCATAATTTATCACCAGCTTGTTGGCTTCGAAATTGTAGTTCAAAGAGTAGTCAAAATTGATCTTTAATCCAAGCCTTCTGGAAATGAATTGATCTATTCTTGATAATTGGTTGACATTACCCACATGCTCCTTTGGCGTGTTAACACTGGGAAATATCAACCGGAAATCCGTACTTGTTTCGTCCTCGTCTTCATCTATGTCGTCCACATCCTCTTCATCCTCCACGTCGATTAAATTCACCTCCTGGCCCGTGAAGTAATGCATTCCACACTCGTTCCCATTCAGCTTGCTTATACGCACCATCGACTTGTCGATCTTGTACCCCACAAACCTCTCAATCATGGCAAGATGTTCGAGATTATCGTGCGTCTTGAATAATGGCTCACCAATGATAAGTTCCACTAATATACACCCGATGGACCACATATCACAGGGAAACGACCAGCCACACCCCAAGACAATCTCAGGGGCCCGATAGTGCCGCGTACTAACAATACTCGAGTGGTATTCGTCGTCAAAAATGGCACTACCGAAATCAATAATTTGAATCGAAGTGTCTTTCAAAATCCGGGAGTTTTTGGGAACCTTCTTGAAATTCTTCAGATCCGATAGCTTGGTGTACGCACTGATCAAGGTCTTGGATACCAAGGGCTTTTTCACAAACGAATCATCGTATAACAACACATTTTCTGGTTTCAAATCCGTATGAATCAACCTCAAATCGTGGAAATACGTCACCGACCGGATTAGTTGCTTGGAAACCGCTTGGATTTGTGACCCCGGAAACGGAATGAACTTATTGTGTTCTAAATAATCGTATAATGACACTTTCAATAAATCTGTCACAATACAAATATGGCCTCTATAGTCAAAACACTCTTTGAGGTGCAAACAATGATTCAAATTCTTCTCATCATACCGTTTCAATGTCGCCAATACCCGAAGCTCGATTTTGGCGGCATCCCGATACTTTGGCACATTTCTAATAATCTTTACTGCCACATACTCATGATTAAGTTTATCATAGCATTTAATCACCTTTCCAAAAGTGCCCTGGCCCAACAACTGGAGAATAATAAACCGGTTGGCAAACACACTGTTGATATCCACTAGAAAGTGGCCATCTTTATCATCACAAGGAGGACTCTTGGAACTAAAAGGTACAAGGGTTGTCTTTATATTGCCCAATTTCTTACTATCGTTATTAGCTGGCGGTTCGTAAATACATTTCACCTGCGGCAATTGTGGTAAGGAGTTGGTGCGTTGTTTCTTGGCCAAATCAAACTGGCTAGCAGTGTAATTAGCACTATTATCATTATTGACATTCAACAACTTGAAGGCATTGAACGAGTCATTGTCAAAGAAAATAACACTATCACTGTTGTTTCTTTTTGCCCGGATCCTATAGTTGTTCAAATTACGCTCCTGCAAGATTATCACATCATCCTCCTGGTACCTGTCATCCACATTTATATCCTCTGCCTCACTGTCCTCGAAAACCGTTTCATTAAAATAACCATTGTCAGTGGAGTTGGAGTATAGGGGATCAATGCAGCTTATGGACAGGTCGATACGAGCCTGTTCAAAGGATTCACTGAAACCTCTAGGTCTCTTTCTGTTGGATATCAAAGACATGATGAATTTTTAGCCAAAGGCGGATTCAATTTATTTATTACTGCGTAGGGGGGATTTGATAAGATCGCAACCCACTTTTTGCGGCGCACGCCCAAAACGACACCGGACTCTGGTTGGTGGAGGCTGCTAAGAAAGAGGGAATGCGTTTGTGATTGTGCTTTATGACTTGTGTTGGAGACCTTAAAATTGAGGTGTGAGAGAGGTGCAAAGAGGATAGGAGAAAATTAAGTTACAGGGATTAGTTTTTCTTGACTCAGTTTTCGTTTCTTTCAATTTTGCTTTTCATTTTTTGGTTTAGTCTTTTTTGCTTTTCTCCTTTTTATTGCGACACTTGAGTTGCTTCTCTCCAACGTGGCTCTGTGGAAACAGCTCGTGGCGGTGTATGCGACATGAACTGATTTTAAGGGAGAGTTTTGGAAAAAATTATTTCATCCTCCCGCAGTTTTGGCAAACAGAAACTAACCCCGCTGTTTTCCTCGGCCGTAATATGGCGCAACTTGACTGTAATACATGAAACACTCGTGATACTTAAGATTTGACTGTAATACATGAAACACTTGTGATACTTAAGATTTGACTGTAATACTTGAAACACTTGTGATACTCGAAGTGCACATTTGACCACTAAAAGTACCGAGCTAACAAATTTGGCAAGCCAGCCCTTTTCTCGCAATCACTTCGCGGCAGCCAGGCATTCCCTCGGTACCGCTCGCAGCAGCCAGACATTAATTTCGCACATTCCGTTTGTGTTTCCGCGCTGGAATTAGACCCTTGCAATTCTTAAATTTAATTTCACTTATCTTTTTCTCCACCACCTTACTTTCTTCAGCTACTATCAGAACCCGTGGCTAACCACCGTCATATCCTCGTTTTCTGTTTAATACTGGTGTTCAGTTCAACATTCGCTACTTCAAATTGATTCCATTTTCCATCGTATAACATGTCGAATTACTTGGGTCCTTTAGGACTTGGAATCTCTGTGGTTTACGAGCATCCTCTGCTGCAATCACACCTAGCTACAGAGGTACCGAGACAAGTGCAAGAGGTGCGGAACCCGGGGTCACAAGGGGCACAAATGCAACAGGGACCTCATTATGTCCAGTCGCAAGTAATAGATTACCAAATGGCACAAACGGGTGCCGAATATGAACATTCGCAGGGGCAACCCATGGGAGTAAGGGTCCGACAAGTGCAAAGACCGCAGCAAGTGCAGCAAACACAGCTACAACAGCAACAGCTTTACTTTCAAGAACAATTGTTTTCGGCCCTGCTTCCACAGGCTCAACTGCCTCTACTGCATCCAATCCCTCCACCAATCCAACACCCCACATCGCAGATGGCGCAATACCAAGCACAGTTCCATACCCTTCCCCCACAACTCGAGAATATCCAGGCAAATGGAAGTTTCTCCTCTCACAGCAGTTCAGCTCCTGCTGAAGGTCAAACTAGTGCAGCCCAAAGTTTACAATTACACTCAGCTGCAGACTCCCCTCCCACCACACGAGTATTTGAGTCTCCCCAGTTTGTCGGTCCCGGTGTAATGCTGACGCAAGTTTCTCCTTCAAACGGCTCCTTCTTTTCTCCTTCCACCACCAGTCCTGCATATCTCCTGTCCATTAATCCTACGACTCCAAGCACAAAGTTCAACATCCCCACACCCCGAACCGAGTCAAATTACAACCCCAAGTTTCATTCTACATTCTCCGTTAAAGACTTTGATAACTATAGTCTTCATGAAATGAGTATGGATAGTTTGACTCCGGTTGATGTGTTTGAAGAGGATTCGGTATTAAAGCTAGAGGATATATTAACAAGTGACCCTTTGCTTGATTTCTACCAAGTAAAATCTGCTATTACACCTGCTACTAACCCAGTTACTCCCCCAGCCCCATCAAAAAGAGGCAAGTCTCCTACTTTAAAGAAGCAACACTCACTTTCAAGTGTGCCACTTGCTAGTATCAAGAAGAAAAAAACTGGCAAAGGAAAGTCATTTTCTTTGGAAGACGGTTCTTCTACATTTCAAAGTTTGAATACCATAAACATAATTCAAGAGAATTTCACCAATAAAGGGTTGGCGAAAAGCCGATCTTTGGGTAATTTGAGGACGGAGAGTAGGAGCAAAAAAAGTTGTTTCGGCGAATTCGTGTTGAATATTTAACACAAATCATTGCCGCAAGCCGCACCACTGTTGAACAGTTAACCCATTACTTTCGGACCACATAAAGAACCATTTCAATGGTGCGTTTTCTTTTCTTAGTAACTTTTTTGGTATTTTAATCGTTTATTTTCGCTAATGAATTATGATTTATAAAGCTGTATGACACTCGTAGAGGTTTGATCACTTCGATTACAAGACTTCTGTGCTCTTCATCACTTCTGTCACAACTGTGCTCTTCATCACTAGAGTGTCACAACTGTGCTCTTCGTCACATTTTTTTCCACTCTTTTTACAATGACAACCCCTGCTACATTCCATTCTAATAAACTGTGTATTATGACTTCCCCTATAAATAATAACCTGAACATCCACTCTATTCTTCCTTACAAGTCCTTGTCTCTTGGAACGTATCCCTTACGTAAAATTGGTTCTGTTCTGTGCAGTCTGTAAAAGAAGCCACTGTCGGTGGAATAAGCGTAATAGGTCAAACCAGCGGGAATCAAGCCCATGAACAATACATTGAAAGCAATAGACTTTGGTTTGAATCTGAAGTACAAACTGGCATTTTCCTTGGCCGCATTAAACCTTTGGAATTCTTTATCTGGGTGTAATGTTCCTCCTGCCATGATTAATGATGATTATTTAATTGGATAAAATTTTTGCGACTTTCAGTTGCAAAATAAAACAAATCAAAATGGGAAAATAGAGAGCACCGAAAGGTTTCGGAGACTACAATCGGGGTATGTTCATTTGTGTTTTTTACAATCTTTACATTATTCTCGTGGCTCTCTATACTCCGTCTCCTATTCAAAAGCTTCGAGATCTTCATTATGGATCAGAATGGTGGGGGCCAAGGTGTCCAGTTCCTCATTACTGAGTTCAATTCCTACCTCTTGTAGTAGCTTATAAGACTTCCCATTGATGTAGAAATCTCTCAAGTTTGGCTGGAAGTTCAAGTTCACTTTACTCCTTTCAAACTTTATGAATAACTTGTTTATTTGACCCATCAAGTCATTGACTTGACTTAGTATGAAAAATAAGTTATCCTCAATGGGATTCAATATCTTGAGAATCTCCTTCGACTTATCACTGATTTTGTTGTTGTCGAAGTTCTTAAGCACCTTGAGATTCTGGTTGTAGGTGCGAAGCATTTTCACTAGTCTAGTGCCTTTATTTATTTGAAGCTTCAAGATCTCTCGTAATTTCAACTCCAACTTGATATCCTTGATAATCTTGCTTATGGCTTCATCGGACGAGGTGTCTTCAGTCGGGTTAAAATCGATATTTTCATGGTGCTTTAACCGAATATATCCTTGGTCTATCAAATTGCTGGGAACCGTGAATATGTTTCTTAACGAATATAATTCAAACTTGTCGAAATTCCGGTCCACCTGATTCTCTAGCAATGTTTCCAATTTGGCAGTACCCAAACTGATCTCCTCTTTTAAATTGACCCAGTTTTCAATATCTGTAGAAACAGACTTCCCGTCGTCTACCAACTGTTGGTGCTGTTTTTTTCTCTCTTGTTGCCGTTCTACCAAATATGCCTCCATTGCTTGTGTGCATTTGTACAATATGTGGTTAACAGCATTAATCACGTCATCTATGACGGCTAAGGGGGGGTATCCAAAGTGCTCTGTTAAAATCGACGTGACGCGATAATCGTATTCCGACTGGTTGGCAGTCATTTTTTCACAATATTAGCTGGTCACAATCTTATCTGGTCGCAATCTTACCTAGTCACAATCTTACCTAGTCGCAATTTCTCCTAGCCACAATCACAATCTTGGCTCTCACTGACCCTTTACTATGTAAATAAATCTTTATTGTTTTCAAAAGCGCGAACTTTTTTGTCTCGAAACTATCCTACTAGATAAGGAACGCATCCACTAACTTGCTGGTTATAGATTTCCTAAAACGAAAACAAACAGGGGTTGTGATCCATTCGTATCTAAGTGAGATCTGTGTCTTTTTCAGTATAATCTGTCACAAAAGGGATTTTGACGAACGGAACGCGGTCTGTAAATAACATGTCACAAGTGGATGAAATTACTTCAATCGACTGTAAGATCCTCCAATACAAGTACTCCATTTATAAGGCGGAAAATTTCATTACATTCCTAACTACATTGCAGGCAGATCCATCAAATATCAGATTATGTCATTACTTAACTTTATTGAGTGGGAATCTATTCGCTATTAACGAAGGTTTGTTCAACAGCAAATTAGATTTAATATCTCAGTATAAGTTGTTCAAAATACCCCCTATCAACATCAGTCCTGTGGTGAGCCACATTCCTTACGACACCAATGATACTACTGTCAATCCTTTAACCGCATTACCTACCCCAGTGACAAGTGTTAAATGTGTGAAGTTATTGTTAACCTTGTATACCAATTGTTTACAAGGTTACCAGAAACGATTGGCCCAGGCTTTATTGGAGAATAAAGGCTATAGTGAGAAAAAGTTGCAGATTTATGATGAGCTTGTGGAAGGGTCTCTTGGCAAGAGTTTGGATATTGATTTGGTGGGTTCGGACGACTTTCTGTTCGAGTTGACAAAAGATCAAACATTAATGAATGATTCGACTTTTATTGAAGCTACGCTTATTGATATTGATATAAAGATGATATTTACAATCGTGAAAGGTACAAGAGCTAGTTTGGACAGATTAAAGGTGCTCATTGATAAGTACAAGACTTTAAAGTCCAATCCAAATGGTCTTGAAAAATTGAAGGACCGCAAATTCATCTTGCATAAGATCCTTCTCCTTACATTGAGACTAAATGACTTATACGTGATATTAAGGCGATTTGGTAGAAAGATCTACTTATCGAATTTTAATCATTTGAACGACCAGAAATTCTTAGCTTCTGTGAATCAAGCGTCATATTTCAAATCTACCATTTTGAGATCAATTGACGAATTGTTCAACCTGGCGAAGAAGAATGGAGTTTTAATAGCCACTCTCACGAGATTGGTCCGAGCCAACTCCAAATTCGAGGTCAATGTCAAAAATATTTTGGACTTTAATAACTTTATTGGCCAGGGACACATGATAATGGGAAATATGATAACAAAATTGGAAGAGTTTGGAAATTTGTGGCTTGTACTTGAATTGAAGTTTAGAAACACATATAATTTACCCAAATATTACGTTCTGGAGATCTACAATGCTGTGCAAAAGGAAAAGATGGCGAAAGAAAGGGCTTCAATTGTGACTGCCAAGCCTTCAGTTGAACAGTCCCCTAAACCCTGCGTTGAACAGTTTCCTTCGATAGACGAAGAGTATATAGATCGGACAAAGAGGCTTGAACTCAGTGATTCCCCTGCCAAAGAGAGATCAATTTTCAACCGTCCTTCCCGATCATCTTCGGTTTCCTCAAACGGCTCAATTACCACCAGTCCCCTTGCGAGAAAATCATCCATCAACTCCATAAATGGTAGCACCATAAAAACTCCGGCCACAAGGCCAGTCAGTGGACGACAGCTGCGTCCTAATTCCATGATATTCTTGAATTCCAATGGTAGCAATAGCAGTAATAGCAGCTTGCCCAAACCACCGGCTCCCACGCCTACGGCTACCAGAAAAAGATCCAACTCGCAGCCAATCTTGCCAGAGAGCTCTAAATCCCAGCCAGTCGCCTTTTCTTCCATTTCGTCAGGCACCTATTCACCCAGCACTTCTCCATTGAATCTGAAAATTGCATCTTCTGGTGCAGCCGCCGCATTGAAGAACAATGCTGGTCTGCCAGTATCCAAAGCTTATCAACAACTCTCTCCAGGGGGCAGCATCAAAAGGAAACCTTCCGTCAATAGGAATAGTGTATCGCTTAAAGGATCACCAAACGGTAAAGTGCATCCTATAATTGAAGAAGAAACAAAGAAACTCAGTGCCAACCAAAGATTACAGAACCACTTGAAGCAAGCGGCCAAGGAGGGGACATTGATGACGCAAGAGAAAGAGGTGTTTAGTTCCGTTGTGTTTGATCCCAATGATCCTTCTTCCGTGAATTTAAGAAGAGAAGCTGAACGAGAACGGAAGGAAAATGAACGGAAGGAAATGGAAAGAGAAAAGACCCTGTTTCCAGACTCCTCAAGTACCAGTACCCTCATCAGCTCCACTACACCCAAAACTGACGTTTCCAAAAAGAGAAAAACCAGAGATGAGGTGACCAAACTCAATACTAAGAGGAACAGCGAGTCTGTAACCCTTTCCAGCCAATCAAGTAAGGTGGTTTCAGACCTATCGAGTGAATCCACCGATACCAGTGATTCTATTACTTCGTCCATTAAACAGGTACGGTTTACAGGAGTGCCACAATACACAGAAGCCGAAGATGCACCCGTGTCATATTCCGCCAAAATCCTCAAGAATTTCGCAGTGTTTAGAACCCCAAGCAAACCGGGGTTCAAAAGGAAAGATCAATTGTTGAAGAAGGAAGAGAGTTTGTCGTTTAAAAGCCTCAACCACCAGAATTTAATGAACCCTAGAGGAATAATCAGTCCTGCAGTGCAAAACATAGAACCAAAATCATTAACAAGTTCTTTACAACACACGAAATTGAAATTCAAGAGTAAGTTGATATAGAGGTTCATTAAGTAGAAACACAAGACCGTTAGTTGAATAAGTAGATATAGAGGTCAGTAAAGTAGTGGATAAACACAAGACTGTTAGTTGAATAAGATATAGACAGCTGCTCCAATTGTACTATAATATTAATCTTTTTACATACTCTTTTTCGCAGCTCTCATCTCGAAAAAATTTGTACATTGTATCTCATCGCTTGTCACCACAAACATGTCTAAACCAAGAAGGTTCACTATTCCCGAAAGCACAAATGCCTTGAATGAAAATGGGGTCTCTGAATGTTTTCAGATCTTCCAAACTCAACTATACGTCTCGTTAGCACCTTGTTACATGAACAATGCCATAAATGGAATAAAATTACAGCATTTAGACCCCTTGGTCATGAACTATTTCGCAAAAGCCCAAGGGGTAGTCATCGCATACAGTAACATAGAGCTATTGGACCAAATAGAGCCTGAGACCGGGGCCAAATTGGCCAAAGTTTCCGACTCTTCTCCTTTTACATTTTCATGGATTAATGTGGATTTATTAATTTGGAGACCACAACTCGGAGATATTTTGGAAGGATACATATATATGCAAAGTGCTAGTCATATTGGGTTGCTTGTGCACGACACATTCAACGCCAGTATCAAGAAATTCAATATACCCAATGACTGGAGTTTTGTGCCTAATCAAGTAGACGAAGAAGTGGAGGATAATAAGTTTAGATCTTTGGGGTATTGGGTAGATGAGAACCAAAATAAGGTGGAAGGTCGAATCCAATTCACTGCCAAAAGCATCCATAATTCTGGAAAATTAATTAGTATCGATGGAACCTTGATTCAACCAGGAACTGAACGGGAGAATTTACCAATATCTAGAGATAGAAGAGGTTCTTTGAGTAATGAGCAATTTACCAAGGTTAATAGTCATAAGATATTTGATGAGGATATAGCGGGAGAGATAGTGGTTGAGGTGCCGGGGTATGAATCGGATACTGAGAATGCGATAGCGGCTTAGGGGGAGTATACTGGTTGAGAGCTATATGGTGTCCGGGTAACATGAGACTACATGCAGATGAACCATAGAATTGTCCTAACATGAGACTACACGAACCATTGTCCGGGTAACATACTATAGACCCATGAAAAACCTACAGCTAACAAACACATCCTAATGTAATCTTACTATTTACACATTGTATAAAATACACTCATGAATCATTACTTCTTTCTGTTATCGTTCATCATTCTCCATATGGAATTCCGGTCTCTTAAGCTCGGATGATGATACCGGGTTTTTCGACGATTCCATCGACTCCAAATGTCCCAATATTTGTGATTCTTCGGTTCGTGTTGTATGCGTAGAGACTCTGTTAGTTGTTTCCGATGGCTGGATCCTCCCATTCGAGTCAACCGCTGAACTCTGTTCAATGTCTTCATGTTAAGGACCGTCAAAAACAACCCTTGAATCAAGGAAAATACCACCACAAGTCCAAATCCGTAATTACTTTCCTCTATGAAATTCTTCAAATTCATCCCATAAAATGCAGGAACAAGAGTTGCAAAAGTGATTCCCAAGGTGTAGATAGTCACCTTTAACTCGAACAACATCAACTCATTTCTGTTAGCATCAAGAATAATATTCACAATATCTTCTGTGGATTTGATATCATTCACCAACGACCCAGCATGTTGCACAAATTCATCACAATGGGACACATAGGACTCAAGAATGTTTTCCAAATCCTCGGTATCTCTCTCTGGGTCGGCGATGGGATTTGAAAGGTACATATCAATCAAATCCTCCTCTGTATCTAATAAAGTATCGAGTGTCTGTTTGATCAATAACACCTTTTGATAATAACTTTGCACACTTTTCAGTTTGATCAAAAGATCTTGTAACTTTTTCCGATCCACCTGGGTCTCTAACTCCGATAAGATGGTTCCACAATTCTGGATATTTATCTTCAATTCGGCCTCTAGATATCCCATGACATTTATCAAAATAGTTTCCAAGGCTTTAAATTCAAAAGGTAGTGTACTGGGTGTCTTCAACTTCAGTTCCAAGTCATAGATAAACAATCCTAATCTAGCAGCAATTTCAGGCGTGGAAGTGTCGAAGATCATCACTTTATCCTCTTTTATCAATGCTTTAATGTGAAGAAGATTGATTAATATAGTATTTGGAGGTCTTATCATAATCTGAGGTGCCACATCGATGACAGATGTATCGATTTTCCTAAGATCTCGAGGGTACAAGTTGTGGTCCTTCAAAAACTGCATTTTGGGGTATTTTTTGGATATGGCCACTGGGTTTCCATTTATATCAAACACCGTACATGAGACGTAAGAATCATTGGGCAAGATGGGTTTTAGCTTGGAAAACTTACTGATATCCACCTTATGGTTGGGATTGGAGGTGAATCCCTTTAGAGGGGGTGCCTCCTTCTCTGGTTCCGTTACCAAATGGAACGGATTAGCGTCCTGTGGTTTAAACTTATTGTACCACGAATTTCGGGCGAGTCTAGGACCGGTGGATTGAAGTCGTTTAAAGGACAGGGGTCGTGTGCATGCCACGACACTTCGACTTAATCCCAGTATGATCCCTTTCTGATACATGATGGTCCTGGTGTCAGCAAATGACAATCGAGAAGTGATAACGTTGCAGTAATAAAAGATCAACTTGACAAAAATCTCAAATTTACCAGCAATTGCGATGAACTAGAGGTGTATCTAATTTTTTATTAAGAATATCCAAGAAATGAAAGAATTGAACTAATCAAAGAATTTCCTTGTAGGAGAGATACCAAACAATTCCAATCTCAAACCGGGTAAAGCCTCTTCAGATAATAATTTCAATCTTTCATCTAAGGTGTTATTGACTTCAATTTTGCCTGTTTTATTAATGACAAAAACACCACCAGCAGAAGTCTCAGGCAAAAAGCTGGATTCATCAATGTTGATTTTGACAGGGTATTTGGTTTTGTCTTCAAAAGATTTAGCCACATCGTCAATTGATTCTTTTATCAAGGCCAAATCAGCTTTTCTAACCTTCAAGGTAACTTCATCTTCCAATAAAGCCAATAATCCCTCTTCAATCAAGCCTTTCAATGCAGGTTGGTACTCAGCTTTTTTACCACTTATTTTACCCAACTCATTTTTGGCTTCTTCAAAAATCTCACCCAATACTTCTTCCTTAGTGGCCAAGATTCTCAATCTCGTCTTGTTACCAATGGTGGATTTGGTGATCTGTTGAGCCAAAGATGCCTTTTTGAACTTTTGCTCGTAACTGGCATCAATAGCTGCAGTTTCTCCTCTAACAATGGAAGCCTTTTCAATCTCATATTCTTCGTCTGCTTTCAATCTGATTTCCTTGGCCTTTTCCTGTGCTTCTTTTTCGATGAAAGCTTTCATCTTACGGAGTTCCGCATTTACCTGTGCTGTTAGTACAATGGAATTCCAATGGTTGGTGTTTGGTATGGACATACTTGGTCATCTGTTAACGACATGATAGTGTTGAATATCCCTGAGTTTTTTCTCGAGATTCAAAGATTGAGAAATTGTGTGGTGGGACACGACCTCTGATTTTCAGCGGTGTAGGCCGATTGAGTAAGAGAATGACTTAATGGTAATTGTGTATTGTCTAACAGGGCCACTACTTTTATAAATCTGCCTCTCCTATATATCACTAAAGGGAGTTCAAAAAATTTGACGCAACTTCAACTCCCACAAACGTGGCAGCATTGGCAGGGAACGATCTGGCCAAAGCCGGCCCCACACCAGGGAAGAAAGCCTTGAACCCTCCTTTCTTGTAGATATTTTTGGTAGTTTGCACAATTGACACACTAGCATTTGAAGACTGTTGGGTGGATTTGATGGTATCGATTGGAAATACCCCCAACCACATAGCCACTCCTGCGAACCCACCAGCAATTGAAATGTTCAATAACGACAACTTTTCTTCGCCGGGCTTAGTTAATGCTTTTTTCAAATATTCGTAGGTGGCAAAGTATAATGCGGAACCAGGTCCATCTCTGGCCAAAGTAGCTACCGAACCTTTGAAAATTGATCTGATGCCTCCAGTTCTGTACATCTCAGCAACAACAGACCCCATGGATGTCTTAGCCCCATCTTGAATTTGCATCATCACCTTAACTCTCTCGAATGGAGCAGCCACCAATGTCGTAGGAATGGCCGAAAGGAATCCAGCCGTGGAAATATGTTTAATTTGAAATTCTGATATGCTAAGTCCGGTGGTCGAAGATACCAACCTTTTACCCACATCGTACCCCCAAAATGAAACAGCAAACATGGGAGTGACTCCCAATAATGGAGGAACCACTCCACGGTAGAATCCGGGTAATCCTTCTTTCACCATTGTACTTTTAATCCCCGACACTGCCAGTTGATACACACCTGTTTGCAATCTAACCTTGACCAAATCAAAGGGGTGTCCGGTTAAAACAGCACATATACCTCCAAATCCACCTGAGGCGAACGATTTGACGTTATCTACCAAAGCACTGTCAACTTCTTCCATTATCTATATCTATAATTTTTCAAGATAAATAACTGGAAAAAAAAAACGAGATTCTAACTGGTATTTATATATTTTCACAACCTCGGGCATTTGATTTTTTGTGTTTGTAGTCTCTGGTATCATATGTGATTCATCTGCGCGATTTGGACACCGAATTGTAGCTTTTTTTGAACCAAGTTTGCCATTGTCACTAGTGACGTGTCTTGGTAATACCGATAGAGAGCCTGTACAGGCTTTTGATTGGTGGTTGGGAGTAAAACAAACTAGTTGAATGTCGTGTCCCGTCCAATTTGTGGGGTCAATGCCGGAGTTTATCATTAATATAATACATAGTGTACACGAGGTGAATTCACCACAATTTGCTCAAGTCTTTGAGATCTATATCGCTTCGGAAGTCTTTCATCAAGATTTCAAAGTTTAAATTGAAATCCTTGAAAATCCCAAAGTTGATTTTATTGACGATTTCCTTAAGCCTCATTTCCAAATAGTTGAAGTCGTTATCAATTTCTTCTAAATCCCAATTTTTATCGATATTCAAGAGCGTAACGTACTCAATAAGTCGGGTGTGGAATTCCTCATTGCTGCCGATAAATTGGTAAATTATCTCGCAAATCTTGTAAATCTGATTGATGTAGGAATCACCAGATTTACCAATGATGGAACTATCCAAGATCTTGAAGTTAAACTTACCCACGTAGCTGGTGTTGGAATTGATAAAGTCCTCGAAATTCATCTCATTCAAGTTGGAATTGATCAAATGAAGGGGGGGAAGCTGAAATGTATCTTCCTCGATCAAACTTCTAAATTTGGCATTGATGGTGAGCTTTTTGACGTTATGGTTCTTGTAGAAGCTTTTGATATAATCGTTATAGTTACCAATGATCTCACTCACCAAATAGTCCGTCAAGTTGTTCAAGAATTTGACCAATCTATTTCTCATCAAATTAACACTTCTAAAAGCTTTGATCATGTACTTGATTTTGAGATTCTTATAGCTCAACCCTTCGTATTCCTTGAACTTCGTATACTGGCAGATAAACCCTTGTAGATCGTGTCTTTTCAAATTCATGCTTTCTAGATGGTTCAAGTTCAAAATGTAACTTGCTTGTTTCAACTTCCAAAGAAAGTTGAACATCTTAAGATATTCGATAGACGAGTCCTTGTAGTTTAAAATATAGCTAATTGGTAGGTCATCCACTTTATACTCCATTGTCACCACTTGCCATCCGATGTTACCATGACTAAGACTCAAAATTCTGGCATCAAGTCGCTGCTTGATATCCAAATTATAGTTTTTTATACTGGAATAGTTTATGGATTCCACCAACACTCGAGATAATTGGTTACTGGTGAGCTGGTTGGATGGTTGGTTGAACAATTCGTATCCCTTCAACATGAGTGCCTCTATGAAGTCATTAGATGTCATTAATAGAAACTTTCGATAGTTTTCCAAGTGTTTGGTCAATTCAAACTTACCATGCACAATGTATGTGAGATAATTCACCAACTCTTTGTACTGGTTATCAATAAGATCATCGATTTTATTGATGTCCATCATCCTCAAGCCGGAATTGTTTTGGTAAATGAAATTGGAGTATTTGACGGTGTAATCATTAATGTACTGCAATTCCTTGCAATACTTGTCTAAAAATATCAATATTTTACCTATTTGGAATATTTTGAACCCAATATTCTTGTTGATGGTAATGAAGAAATTGGGCACCTTTTTGGGAAGGTACAATATGATGTCCTGAATGTTATCGGCTTGATCGTTGAACTCTATGAAAAATTCCTGGTTGATATCGTTCAATTCACCTCTTAGAATCCAGTTTTCAAGAATCTCATAATATTCACTGGAGATCTTATTGAATATGGTCTCACTTAACCCCCTTATAGTAGAATCACCAAATTTCGTGAGCTGATAAGTCGCTTGAAGGAAATCATAACCACTTAGCGTAAGTTGACTGGTTAAGTAATAGAAAAACCGTAATCTCAACGTCATGGGGTATAATTCATTGTAGACCCGGATTAAAGACTGTGCTCTTTGTTTGTTGGAGACTTGATCCACAAATCCCCCATAGTTATTGAGCTCTTCCTCTAGATAAGACACAAATGAAGTTTTTATGGGTGTCATGCCCACCGTTTGTGAAAGTGTCTGTTGCAATTTCACATAAATCAATGCTGGTTCCACAATCTTCCCCAATAGTTGGGAGTAGCTGTTATTCACACTAGGCGGTATATCCACATAAATATCGGTACCGTCGTCGACAAACGTCAATATCTTTGAATTGATCCCCATCAAGGTATATGGCAAAAACTGGAGAATAACCGTCTCATCAAGCGTTTCATAGTATGGTTTGATAATTTCCTCCATGGAAGCACCAACATTGAAATTCAAGTCCCGCTTGTAAGGGGAGGAATCAAGGCCCATTTGTGCGGACCTGGGGTTCATGAACGAACTGCGAGACGAGCCTCTTGGTGAACTTACACTCACCCCCGAGCTCTTTAGTCCACTACCCACACCAGCACCTTTTAGTGACCCCAAAAACACCAAATAGCTCCTTATCTGCGCAGGGCTCTTCATTTCCAGCAACGACTTGATAATTGCATTGAATCGCCCCCATTCCTTCTGTTTTCCGTGGCTTATAAACATGCGTTTGTATTCTTGTACTACTTGATTTATATCGCCCAGACTCTTCACCAGGTCGCTATGGAACAGAGACAAAAGCTCGCTTACCACACTCTGTTTATACTCATCGCCAAACTCGACCGGCACCAACGAGTGAACCAATCTGGTGGTGTAAATGCGTATCACTTGATTTGAATCAAGCATCACAGTCTTGTTTATTTTGCAAACATTTTTTCGCGTATTAAATACTAACAGAGATACGGTTTACGCTAGAAAAACTTGTTAAGTGAAAAAACTAACCTAAAAAACGAAAACTATGGCGACAACAGAACCTCTCGAACCGGGGCAGGAAACACCTAAACCGAGACCCCCGAACTCACGGCAAGAGGGTGGATGGCGGGCTCAAAAACGTTGGGGTTCAAAGCCCTGTCTGATAAAGCCAACTGTTCATCTGTCCAAATATGTTCCACTTTCGCAGCATTGGCGTCGCCAACACCACATAACCCACCTTTGGCTTCCCATTGGTTGATTCTCAACAAATCCAACTCATTGAACACCGAATCTAAAGCACTGATTAATTGGTTAGATAATTCGGGGCCATGACCTGGAGTAGGAGTTATTCTTAGTCTTTCTTGACCAATTGGCACCGTGGGGAAGTTGATGGCTTGCACGTAGATGTTGTGCTTTTCCAATAATAAATCACTGGCGTTTTTTGCATCCGAAGCATTACCCACTAAAACCGGCACGATATGAGATGGGTTGGGAATAACGGGAATTCCAATATGGGTCAAATTATTTTTCACGTACCGAGTGTTTTTTTGTTGTCCGATACGATCTTGCAAGGTGGATCGTTGGTACCGGATGGACTCGGCACTTCCAGCCATGATAGCTGGGGGTAAGGTGGTGGTAAAAATAAACCCAGGAGCGTAAGATCTGAACCAATCAATCAAATTGGCTTTTCCTGTGACATATCCCCCCACAGTGCCAAAAGCCTTACCTAAAGTGCCGGTAACCATGTCAATTCTGTCCATAACACTTTTAACTTCGACCGGAACTGGGTCAATTCCGGCCTGCAAGTGTTGGGTAAAATTCAAGTGCTCTGCTACCCCGGCACCATGAGGTCCATACATACCAACCGCATGAACTTCATCCAAAAACGTCAAAGCTCCATATTTTTCTGCCAAATCACAGATTTTTTCAATGGGCGAAATGGATCCACACATGGAATAAACTGATTCAAACGCAATCAACTTTGGCGTATTTTTCGGGTACTCTGCCAATAAAGATTCCAAGTGGTTAAGATCATTGTGCTTAAAAACATGTTTTTTGGCTCTGGAGTTTCTAATTCCTTGAATCATAGACGCATGGTTCAACTCGTCGGAGAAAATCACCAAGTCTTTCAATTTTTGACCTAATAACGATAACACAGCGTCGTTGGCCACATAACATGAAGAAAACACCAAAGCCGCTTCGTGCTTATGTAAGGCGGCCAATTCCGACTCCAACTTGATGGCATGTCTGTTATGACCGGCAATGTTTCTGGTTCCACCCGAACCAGTCCCATACTTGTCCAAAGTCTCCTTCATTTTGGCCAAAGTGGCTTCATTTTTTCCCATTCCTAAATAATCATTGGAGCACCAGACAGTCACCTTATTTTCTTCCAGAGTCCGATGAGCTTTGGGAAATTCGTGGGCCAACCGGTTGATGTTGTTGAAAAACCGGTACGACTTGTCGTTTCTCTTTCTGGACAACTCATCGTTCAAAAACCCTTGATAATCAAAACCATTGTCATTGGCAGACAAATCCACTTGCAAACCTTTTAATTGGTCACCTTTGAAGGCATAAGTGCCATTTTTGGGCGAGGAAGTGGAAGAAGCGGTGGCGTTGACAGGTTTGGTGGCAGACGAGTAGTTTCTCGTTTGTTGGGGAGTTTTCAACGCTTGTTTCATGAAAGGACATTGGCGAGCTTCTTGGGCTAAAGACGAATTTTGGCTGATTTGACGCAAGCCTTGGGCACTTTGGGATCTAACAAAAGGACACACCTTCATTGATACGCGAGTAATAGCTTCCATCTTGTGCGAACAGGTGAGAATCAGGGGATTTAGAGCTACTAATCTCTCTTTGACACTTGTTTATAAGCACTTGAAATGACAAAAAAAACCGTAGTACATTTTTTTGCACATATTTAGGCTTATGTACAGGATCACATAAAACGGTAATCCCACCCATTTGGCTAAGATTCTATTGGTCGAGGAGATGGAGTTTGGTTATTCTGAAGAGGACTGGTTGGAGCGGTGGATTTTGCAGTACAAAAACACATTTACAACCGGGTCATAAAGGTACACAACAGTTTCACAAATTACGTTTACAAAGATCAGAAATTATGTGCAGGACACCCATTTTGTCAGAACTACAATTATATTGAATACAAACCTATTGATTATTCCTCATCTTCTTCTTCTTCGTCTTCACCAACGTTGTAGAATTGCAACTTGTATTGGTTTTGCTTGACGGAAACGAATCTAATCCAGTCTCTGATTTGGTTCTTTTTCAAATATCTCTTGGTCAAGTATTTTAAGTACTTACCGGAGAATTTGGCGTTGGCAACGACAACAACCTTGTTACCGTCAGCGGAAACAGAGATGTCGTCACCTAAGTTACCAACAAGACCTTCGATTTTGATGTGTTCAACTAAGTATTTGACATAAGATTCTTGGTCGAAAACATCGTTTTCAATTGGGGCAGAACAGTCAACGACGAATTTCTTAGCAGCCTTGGATTTTTTAGAAGTCTAGAAGTTCCCAGTTAGCCTACTGCACGATTATCTGATGATAAAGACAGAATAGCCTAGGGACGGGTTATGCAATACCAATATACTTGAGAAGCAACGGATGGGAGATATCCGGCTGAACAAGTACTGACAAGTACCAGAGAGATACCATACTGAAACAAGTACCGACAAGAAGTTCTTTGCACACAGACGTACTGAAACAAGTACTGGATACCTTGCACAAAAATACCTTGCGATACCCAGTACATCAAATATCCCCCGATCTTTGAGAAAATCCCCTTGCCAATCAATATCGGTGGTGTGCACTAGGATATGTGGTTTTGGTTGCTTTCAACCCGTTCGAAGGTTCGTCATCATCTAAGTTAGTATACATACAATTGGAGCCATTTTTATCTAGTAGGTTGAATTTTTCATTATTTTTTTGCGCAATGAGAAGTAGAGGCAGAAAACATGGTCGTGCACGGGCCAGGGCTGGTGCCCGAGAGGATGCTCACGTGAGGCAACCATGACTCAAGATGATTCAATGGCCCTAGTTTGCAGCCTAAACCGGCGAATAGCGATTGGAGATTGTCCCAAAATTACTACATTTTAAAGTTACAAAATAACCACTTATGTTTCAACGTTCATTTATCAGAGCATATACAAACCCCATTGCTTATGCCATGTCTTTAACAAAGCCAAAAAATGACTGGACTGTATCACAGATACAAGCCATCTACAACTGGCCATTAGCAGATTTAATGTTCAGTGCACAAACACACCACCGCAAGTTCCATAACCCTAATGAAGTGCAATTGTGTACTTTATTGTCAATCAAAACCGGAGGCTGCACCGAGGATTGCAAGTACTGTGCCCAGTCTTCTCGTTACGACACGGGAGTCGAGGCAGAAAAGGTTCTCGATATCGACACGGTCATGAAAGCAGCCACCGTGGCCAAACAAAACGGGTCCACCCGGTTCTGTATGGGAGCAGCTTGGAGAGACATGCACGGCCGAAAGTCGGGGCTTAAGCGAATTGCTGAGATGGTAACGAGAATCAATCAGGAGTTGGAAATGGAAACATGTGTTACCTTGGGGATGATCAGTGAAGACCAGGCCAAGGTTTTAGCCGATTCGGGGTTGACTGCATACAACCATAACATTGACACTTCAAGGGAACATTACCCGAACGTGATTTCCACCCGGTCTTATGATGACAGATTGCAAACAATAGCTAATGTGCAAAAGGCTGGAATCAAGGCATGTACGGGAGGAATCTTGGGATTGGGGGAGACGAAAGAAGACCACGTTTCGTTTATTCATACCTTGGCCACGATGGAGCAACATCCAGAATCTCTTCCTATTAACAGGCTTGTTCCAATTAAAGGCACACCAATGGAGAAGGAAATCTCCCAATTACCACCCAATTCGAACCGGAAGTTGAGCTTTGACCTGATTTTAAGGACAATAGCCACTGCGAGATTGGTGCTTCCGTACTCAATTATTAGGTTGGCTGCTGGAAGGTATACCATGAAAGAACACGAGCAGTTTTTGTGTTTTATGGCTGGCTGTAATGCTATCTTCACGGGGGAGAAGATGTTGACGACTATGTGTAATGGGTGGGAGGAGGATAAGCAGATGCTTTCGAAATGGGGCTTGGTTCCGATGAAGAGTGTCAAGGCGGTGCCTCGCATTAGGGGTGCTGCTTGAGCAGCTAATCTTTTCTTCTGAGCTCAATAATCTATTAGACCATCTCCCTTCTATTGGCTATTCTTATTTAGCCTTCTCCCTTCTATGGGCTATTCTTATTTAACATTCTCCCTTCTATTGGCTATTCTTATCAACCTTCTCCCTTCCATTGGCTTATTTAACCTTCTCCTCTCTTGTCTTGTCCTTTCTCCCTACTCAATCTCGTCTAAGATATCCTCCCTACTATAGTCTTTCTCCTTCCCCTGACTCACAAATGACTCCGTATTCACCTTCGGCAACGAAAACGACTCGTCCATCATATCACCGTTCCCAGAACTAACGTCACCTTTAAATCGATCAATATATGGCGTGGAAACGTCCAGTTCCTGAAAACTGGTGGGATTTTGGTCATGACCATCACCAAAAACGCCCCGAGGTGTCGTAGGAGGTTGCAACTTGACTGTTTCCAATGTATCACTGGCATCGAATTTCGGAGTCTGTTTATCCCTGTTGCTCTCGCTAGCTTCACTATTTTCACTCTCACTGTCCTCCACAATGCTGTCCATTCCCGTACTGCCATGTCTGGTGTGTACTTCAGTACCATTTTTTTGAGTATCTTCATAATCAACAGCAAATAAATCGGGAGATATTTCCAAAAGCTTATCAAGACCTCCACCAGACCACCCCTTTCGGGCCACTCCTTCAAAAAGCTCCAATTCGGCCCGGATGATCGACCCGGTTCTAATCAACAATTGTTTTTGATTGAATTGTTCTATAAGGGAATTCATCTCCAAATAATAGTCGTATTTGAGTCTATCAATCTCATCCAACTGACTCGTAAGGTTCAACAAATTGTTCTTGTACACACTGAGGTTTCTGGTCTTCAGTTTGGATAGTCTTATGTTTTCAAGCTCCAGAACTCTTAATGCTCGGGATTTGGTCCTTACTTCTTGTTGATAGTAGTCAAAATTCGTCTTATATTCCTGTTTCAATCTCAGAAGCTCCCGCGCCAACGGCTCTTGGAAACTCTGTTGCAATAAGCGACTCAATATCTGGTGATTGCTTCCCACTATGTATTGTAAACTTCCAGCATTTATCAATCCATCGGATACTTGTTTACTATTATTCACCTTGGGATTATCATTTATGGTGTCTTCCAAAGCCTGGCCAAATTCACTGGCCGCCGTCGACACCGTGAGCAATGCCTTTCTCAAATTCTCTGCTTTATTTAACACATGTTCGTAACTGGCAACTGAAGCTTCAAAATCTTTCGAAGTTAAAATATTGGGCAAGTCCAATACCGAGGGAGTGAACGACGTGAACGTATTCAAGGATGGTTGCCGGGTTAGCCTCTTGTTGCGGAACTCTGCTTGAGAGATTTCTCTTCTGTTGGGACTGTGTTGTGGTGATATAGAAGCATTAGATTTGTTGTTCATGAATGAATAAAACTCAGACAAATGCTCTGGGGGAGCACTGACGGAAGAATCTGTATGCTTATGGGTACTGCTGGTGGGGGGATTATATGTACTTGACGACCGCATCGTCTCTTTGTGGTTGTTATACATCACTTTCCTTGGACACGGACTTGTATCCTTTGACTGATAAGATTCTTAATGATTCTGCCTATATCACCGCGAAAAAAACAATGGACGAGTCCGGAGTCGAACCGGAGACCTTTCCCATGCTAAGGGAACGCGCTACCAACTACGCCACACGCCCTGTAGACGAAAGCCACCCCCGCATACCACGATCTTAGTGTCACCTTTAAGTATCACAGATATATGTAACATCGCGAAAAAATTGATTAACTGATTAGTAAGAGATAGTGTCACTACCAACGTTTATCAGAGATCTGAAACATCATGATAAGACGCATCCCCATGTACTGCGAAATTAATTATTTAACTGATTACTAAGAGATGCTTACTAAAAGATAGTGCCACTACCAACGTATCACCAGAGAACTGAAACACTATAAGAAGGGCAATATCCCTTTGAATTGCGAAGTTAATTAATTTATCTACCTACCACGATGTCCAGGTTCAAGGCCGTCAATTACTGGGGGTTCGGCATCTACAACGACATCAAAACAAGACTACCATACTATGCCAGTGACTTCAAAGATGCATGGAACTATCGCGTCATTCCATCCACCACTTTCATCTTTTTCACCAACCTCTTACCTGCCATCGCTTTTGCTCAAGATATGTTCGATAATACCGACAATATGTACGGATTGAACGAGGTTTTGATGAGTAGTGCCATTGCAGGAGTGGTGTTTGGTCTTTTTTCGGGCCAGCCCCTCTGTATCGTGGGAGTAACAGGTCCCGTATCCATTTTCAGTTACACAGTGTATGATATTATAAACCCTAGAGGTACGCCATATTTTCCGTTTATGTGCTGGATATATCTTTGGTCTATGGCCATGCACTTACTTATTGCTGTCAGCAACCTGGTTTCGTATTTGAAGATTATCAGTCTGTTCTCGTGTGAAGTATTTGGCTTCTTTATTTGTGTGGTGTATATTCAAAAAGGTATTCTGATTTTGGGAAATCAGTTTGACGAGGTGGGACTGGCTAGTGGGTACTTATCGGCACTCTTGAGTGTGTTGATGGTGATATGTGGTGTGGGGTCTTTCTTGTTTGGCCAATATTTACACTATTTTAAGCCATGGGTTCGGAAAGTGTTTATGGATTATGGAGTGCCGTTGCTGGTGATATTCTTTACCGGGTTTATTCACTTTGGGGGGTACTTGGATGGTACTAGTATGGCCAAACTACCAGTGTCCAGTAGTTTCAAGCCCACGAGATCAGGAGAGTCCAGGGCTCATGGTTGGTTTATTCATTTCTGGCCAGGTGAAAATATCGACACCCAAGACGTTTTTTTGGCCATTCCCTTTGCCATTTTGCTTACATCCCTTTTCTACTTCGATCATAATGTGAGTTCGTTGATGTGCCAATCAAAAGAGTTCCCTTTGACTAAACCGTCTTCTTTTCATTGGGATTTTGCTTTGTTGGGATTGACTACTGGTTTAGCAGGTATTCTTGGCATTCCTGCTCCTAATGGCTTGATCCCTCAAGCCCCATTGCATACAAGTTCGTTGGTTGTACATGATCCAAGAACAGGGAAACCTATTTCTGTGGTTGAACAACGAATAACTAATACAGTACAGGGGTTATTGACATTTGTCATGATGTCACCTCCTTTTTTGACGGTATTAGGGTTGATTCCTCAGGCAGTGTTATCTGGATTGTTTTTTATCATGGCACTTACGGGGCTTCATGGCAACGCCGTCACCAATAAAATCAGATTTTTGTTCATGGATCAACATTATATTGATAATGACGCTTCATGTCCTGAATATTTTAGAGAGTACAGTTCTTATCCCAACAAAAAGTACTTTTACATATATTTGGCGTTGCAAGTAGTGGCATCAACAGCAGAAGTTGCTATCACCATGACAAAAGCAGCCGTAGGGTTTCCAGGGGTGTTACTTTTCTTTGCTTTTGCTGCAAAATGGCTTTGGCCTTTGATAATTCCAGCAGATGATTTGAGCAGGCTAGATTCTGAAGTTGCTGATGAATTGATTATCAAGAATCTCCTGATTATTAATGATATGAAAAAGAGGAATTCCATGATAAAGGAAGAAGTGGCAGAAGGCACTTTTGAAGTGGGAGACCGGAATAGCGTTTGAGGTGAGTCTCGTTGAAGGGTAATGGCATGAGTCTCGTTGTAGGATGGCGTAGGTGTTTATCAAACAAAATGCAATAGGTTCGGGTGAAAATTGATAAATACATTTTATTTATTACAGGACATATTCAATACTATATATAAGATATATTTTGTTTGCAGTACAGCAATTATTAATTCTTGGTGCTGAAGATCCTGTGGTATGCAAAAAAAAAGAGTTAGTCCAAAATAAATCTCTTGTAATCATTTTTGACTCTTATTTCAATTTTGTTCAAGTCTTCATTATCATTTATCTCTATGTTATTACAACTCCTGATGGCATCTTTGATAACCTCTTCGTAGTCTTGACTCAAATTCAAGTTTTTAATTTGGTTCAAAATAAGCTGAACTCTTTTAAAACTCAAAACATTACCTATACTGACAAATCCCGTATCTTTATCAAAGGTCTTTCTCAAGAAAACATCCTTTATCAAGTTTTCAAAAGAAAAGTAATAGTCGATTTGTTGAGTCAATGCACTGATTGGATCCTGTTTAGCAGTGAATGGAGGAGGGATGTTCTGAATAGGGTATTGTTGTGAGTATGGAGGAAATCCGGCAACAGGAGCTCCCATATTAAATGGAGTAATTGGTCCTTGAGGGTATGGGTAATAATTGTTGGGTAATGCTTGGGGATAAGGTGGATATTGCATGTAATTACCATATTGGCCATTATTAGGTAATGAATAACGGTTAGCTCTATAATTCATCTTGTATTGTCTGTTGTAATATTGTCCGTTATTCAAAGTACCATTGTCAGTTTGAGTGGAAGGAGTATTGGCATTCTCTTGAGCATACTCTGGTTCCAAGACTTGAGTGTTTTCGTCCACAATTTCACTTGCTTCAACTACTTCTGGAGTGTCTTCAGTTGGTGAAATTGATTCAGCCTCATCTTTGACATCATCCAAAGAGAGGTCCTTAAACTCCGGCAATTTTTCTGCCAGTTCCTCATTTTTCACTTCTTCTTTTGGCCTATCCTTTCTAGCCTTAGGTTGTCCATTAGCATTTCCGTTTCCAAGAGTAGCACCATTCTTTTTATTTTTATTATTTTTGACGGGATTTTTTTTGTTATTTTTTTTGTTGTTGGGCTGGGTTTGGGATCTGGAGCTAGGTAAAATGACTTTGGCATTAATAGGTACCCACTTGGTAGTTGAAGGTTTAGTGAATTTTTGAGGTTTAGGAGATGTTTGCACTTTTGGACCTTGTTGGTCA
The DNA here is from genome assembly GCA_030572515.1 of Yamadazyma trypodendri. Taxonomy (NCBI): domain Eukaryota; kingdom Fungi; phylum Ascomycota; class Pichiomycetes; order Serinales; family Debaryomycetaceae; genus Yamadazyma; species Yamadazyma trypodendri. The sequence continues at coordinate 30,188 of JAJMAI010000024.1, read as the reverse complement.
GGAGTAGGCCATTTATGTTGATCAATATTAGTAGCAGTAGTAGCACCTGATGTCAAATTTCCCCATGCACTAGTAACCGGAACCGGGGCAGGAGCCAATTTTTTATCCTTTTTCTCCTCTACTTTTTCTTCCTTGACGGGAACCTTTTCTTCTTTGTTTGCAAATACAGGAGACTGTACAGTACTGGTACCATTTGATGTAGGGGTGGAAGTGGAGGTGGAGGAGGGATTGGAGGACCCGTGGGCCACGACGTTGGCGTATGAAACAGTAGACATGATCAATTAAACCCGGGCTGCCGACAGTAGATCAAACGTGAGTACAAAGTTACTCGTTTGTACTTGTGTTATTTGAGGAGATCAAGCACTTGAATGAAGGTAGTTAGCTACCAATTACACTTGGAACAGATATGTGACAACAAATAACTTTGACTCGTCAGGGGAGGAGAAAAAATAAGTTAATTGAACAAGGTCTTAAAGCTAGAAGCTATAGGTAAGTAGAAATGAAAAAAAATTTTCATCTCAAGAAAATTCTCAAATTTGGCGTGAGAAAATGACACAAAAGGGACCGGTTATTTTGGCGAGAAAAAGGCGTGCGATACCGAGGAGGAGCTACGAGACGAGAAAGCGTAGGGTAGGGGCATAGGGAACGGCAGTAGACACAAAGCCAATGCCATCAAACAAAACATCACAAACACCAAAATAGCCAAACAAAAAAGCCAAAGCCTGACTCACGTGCGTCTCCAGTTTTCTCATTTTCCCCCAGAAATAAAACATTCCAACGATCAACCCTCACGAACACAACACAAACACACAACACACAACACAAACACACAACACAAACAAACAACAGAAAACATGTCCAGCGTCTTAACCAACCCCTTGTACCGGCCGCTCTTGGAAGTGGTCCGGTCCGCTCGAAACGGTATTGTCTATGGTGGAAAAATAAGATTCAGTCATGCCCTTGTCATCAACTTATTATACCGGTCGGGTCCCATGAGACCCCGTATGATAGAAGTGTTGAAAGCCACAAAGAACCACGCAGAAGTCTTGGCCGGGTTTGCTATTGTGTACAAGTTTGCCTTGAGTTTGCTCCTTAATGATCAGATTTTGGGATCCAATTCCAAAGGATTGTGCAAGTTTTTGGCGGGGGGTTTCAGCAGTTGGGTGGTGTACAGTCAACATTTCAACTACTTCCACCCAGGGATAACCCATCAAATCACATTGTACTGCTTTTCGCGGGTGTTGATAGCGGTGTCCAAAATGTTGCTTGATAATTATTTGAACTGCTCCAATCCTAGGTTCAACATTGCTGGTGACAACAGAACTTACCATAATCTTTCAAACCATCAGAAAAATAAGTTAAAACAACAGTACTATAATAAATCGTGGAAGTACTTTGCGGTGTTAACCTGGGGATTGGTGATGTTTATTTTTGACTACCAACCACAGTACTTGCAGAGTTCTTTAAGACACTCCATGCACTATATATACGATACGGAATTAGACAACTGGATGACGTGGAAGGATTTTTTTGGCTTTTGATGAGTGGGTGGTAAGATCATACAAGGCATGCAAGTGCAGTAGTCTGGTGTAAGGGTCTAAACCCAATATGGTGTCTGGGGGTAAGGGTCTAACCCAAGAAGTCCGTGATGCAAGGATTTGCAACTGTGCTTTGACTGATTACCAAACAGCAACAACTAAGATGATTTAAGCTTATTTATCATGCAACGTTTCAAGTTCGGGGTGTGGCTTTATTGTGAAACGTTGCAAGTTTCTTGGTGCAAGAATCCAAAACAAACTTTATGAATATATAGTGGTCTCTCTCGTGCATACGTGGACTGGTGCCACGCCCCGCGCCTCTGCCGCATTGTGACTGGTGCGAAAAGTCCACGCGACTTTTTAACACCGTGTTAGATTTGCGGTTTATAATCCTCAAAAATTCCACTTTAAATTATCCCAAAACTTTTCAGCATTCGCCATGAAATTCGGTTTAGTTTCCTCGATTATTTTATCAATTGCTTCAGTGGCTTCCGCAAATGGTCCCGCTGATGGTGACGCTGTGGCCGATCCAAATTCTGCCGTGGTGAAATTGACGTCCAAAAACTTTAAAGAGTTTGTTGACGCCAACCCTTTGGTTTTGGCTGAATTCTTTGCTCCTTGGTGTGGCTACTGTAAGAAGTTGGCACCTGAATACGTGGCTGCCGCCGACTCTTTGAACGAGTCTCATGCCGCTATCAAATTGGCCCAGATCGATTGTACTGAAGATGAAGACTTGTGCAGAGAGTTCGGTATCAGAGGATATCCCACGTTGAAGGTGTTCAAGGGTAGTGAAAACGCCCCTGTGGACTACGAAGGTCCCAGAGAATCCGCTGGGATTGTTGATTACATGATCAAACAATCGTTACCTGCGGTTCAAATTCCTGAATCAGTGACACATTTGTTGTCATTGATTGGCGAACAGACCAAACCATTCGTCCTCCAATTGACCGACGAAGAAGATGAGGAGTCCAGTACCACCTTCAGTTCTGTTGCTGATGTGTTGAGAAAAGATTTGTCGTTCATTTCTGTCAAAGGTCAAGAACTCATTGAATCTTTGACCTCCAAATACTTTGATTTTGACGCTGCTTCTTATTTAAAGAAAATCAGCCATATTGTCATCCACCCTGCCGATAACAACATCATTCCATTTTCCAAGGAATTGTCCAAAGAATCTTTAACGGAATTCATCAAGACGGAAATTGTGCCTTACTTTGGTGATATTAACAAGGATACCTACTTATTGTACATGGAATCACCCACTCCTTTGGCTTACTACTTTTACAAAACCCCAGAACAAAGAGACGAAGTTGAGGCCTTATTCAACAAGTTAGGTAAGGCCCACAGAGGTGTGATTAACTTTGTTGGTTTAGATGCCAATTTATTTGGTAGACACGCCGAACTCTTAAACATGGACCCAGAAATCGTTCCGTTATTTGTCATTCAAGATAATGTGCAAAACAAGAAATTCGGTATTGACCAAAAGGCCAACCCCGAAGGTCCATCAGCTGAACAAATTGAAGAATTGGTGGAAGAGTACCTTAACGGAACTGCTCAACCTATTGTCAAAAGTGAAGCCTTACCAACCGAAGAAGAGCAAAGTGGTCCAGTCTACACTTTAGTTGGCCACAACCACGAAGAATTCTTAAAAGATACCACCAAAGATGTGCTTGTTGAGTATTATGCTCACTGGTGTGGACATTGTAAGAAATTGGCTCCAACTTGGGAGGAATTGGGAGCTTTATATAAGGGAAACTCTGATGTGGTTATTGCTAAGATTGACCATTCTCAAAATGATGTTGAAACGTCGATTGCAATTGAAGGGTACCCAACTATTTTGTTGTATCCAGCCAACGGAGAAATTGATGAAAAGACTGGTTTAAGGACTCCAATTGTGTACGGAGGAGCAAGAGAGTTTGATGCGTTTGTTGACTTTCTTAAAACTGAGGGAGGCTTGAAGGTGGATGGAAACGAGTTCAAAAAGGAAGAGGTTGAGGAAGAAGAGCTTGTACACGACGAGTTGTAGTTGAATGTATATCATTATCATTAGGAGGGGAGTGAAAGCTGTAGAACGGAAGCAGAAATGTGATCGTGACTGTAGTGAGGAAAGGAAGGTGATCGTGGACTGTAGTGAGGAAAGAAAGGTGATGGTCTTCGAAAATGGACTAGGCATAGAAATCCGCTGGCCCCCAGATCTTTACCAATTTATCGTCCCCCACAGAACACCAAAGTTGCCCATAATCTGCACTGCTCTCATCATCTAGTCTATACCCATTGTTCCAACTCACAGAATTACACACATTTTGGTGTCCATTTATCCGGGTAACCAATGTCCCCGTATTGACCTTCCAAATATATATATCCCCATCATCTCCACCACTCAAAGCCAACTGCTCCAGATCATGGTAGTTATAACCAAAGCAAGACCTGATAATCATTTCCACGTGGGTATGACCCACCAATTTCCGGAAAAGGGTAGGTTTTTGATCATTTTCGAGGTCCTTGATATTCCAGATCTGAAGTTCCCCAGGTGATAAACTGAGTAACAAATACCTCCCGTCGGAGCTCACACAGCACGAAGTAAGTCTTCCATATAACGTCAAAGTAGCGATTTTTCGAGTGGTGCTTTCAATGTCTTTGAAATCTGGAACTGTATAAAAAGCCACCTGTTTATTGCCATTGGCAGTAATCAATATCTTCCCATTGGGGGTAATGCATACGTCATTAATACGATTAAACTTATCTCTGGCCTGTTTATCTGATGCAATTCCATACAGCATCAAGGAATAGTCTCTGGAATTCACTCTTGGGCCTCGAGGTTGGGAACTGCCCGAACCAAATTCGTTATCTTCATCACTGTTATCTTGTTCGTCTTGTGCAAGCTCCTCATCTTCTGCCTTCATTCGCGTGTCTTCTTTCTCTTCAACACTCGTTATTGCAGGATTGCTGTAGAAATCGTACAATTCGGTTCCATTGACATCAAAAGCTTTCAATACCTTATCTGGCGACCCAATTATGAACTGAGGTAGTCCCAGGGTCGTGGGAAGGAACTCACAAGACCAGGTCCGGATATTCTCACCCAAAATGAAACAAGACACCAATTTGATGTCTTGGGAGTCTACATCCGTAGAGCTGGCGGACCGAGTGGCTCTTCGGGTCAAATTGGGAGGTTGGGTGCGATTCTTGATCCCTTTGACATACCATACTCTTACCCGGGTGTCTAGGGCCCCACTGACAATATAATCCTCATTCTGGTCCCACGCACAATAAATAATGGACTTGCTGGAAGTGTATGGCTTATAAGTGGAGTTAACGAAATTTTGTCTGTCGAGATTATTATCACTCACAAGGGTGTCTACGACTTCAAAGTTTCTCTGGACATCATAGATTATAAGCTGACCATCTTTGGCACCGGTCACCAAAAATCTTCCAGAAGGACTGAATTTACAAGCCCAAACTTCACCTGTATGGCCTTTTAGGGTCTTTAATAAAGTTGAAGGGAACCGTGAACTATGGTGAGCTTTCAAGGTGGAGTCAATGGGGAGGATAAAAGACAGGGAGGTGTGGGCACTCCGATCCGGTAAATAAGATGGGGTTTGACTTTGATTGTACAATATCGAATCATCAATGATCTTGTTAAGGAACTTTGGAGGAATCTGAAAGTTCAGGTATGGTAAAGCACTCTCGTAAAAATCACCGGCAAATACGTCACCCAAGAACACCTTTATCAACGTTTTTCGGAGCAAACTCACAAAATAATCGGGGGAGTTATCTGTAAGCGTCACATCAGTAAACATGATTTCCTTTCCAAAAACAAGGTTTTCAATTTGGAACCCAGTCAACGGCAGCTGCATCACAAGCGAGAGCAATTTGGAGGACTCTGATTCTCGGGTCAAGTTGGATAAAATAGCCCCACTGAACAATTGGTGGAGAAGAGGATGGTGAAGTTCAATTATATCTAGGATGGGACTCAAATGATCACTCAAGTATTGGATCAACGAGTTGTTTGTGAGATTGGACGATTCCAGGCGATTCAACAGGAAGTCCACTAATTTCTGGAGAAATATAGTTCGTTTTATCAAATACTTCATTACCAATATCACAGGGACCAAATCCTGGGGGTTAATGTCTTGCAGTTTGAGATTCATAATATGCACCAAGTGCGGCTCATCAAGGGTGTCCGTCAGGAACGTGTGTTTCAAGGAGTACAAACGGATAGTATCCTCCAAAAAGTCCAAGACATTATCGTATTTTCCCTGGTATATTTCTCTTGTTATCCATTGGTACAACTTTGCTTTTTTTGAGGAATAGAGTAAATTGGAGGTGTCGAGGAACATACCTTTTTTGTGGACGTCATCGATGAACTGGTCGGCAATGTCACTGAAACCCAACTCGTTCAAGGAGTTGTGGATTAGTCTGAATAAAAACGAGTCGGGGATAGACATGAGAAGTAAGGGTGTAATTTTGTGCGAATTTGCGGAGTCTGTAGTGCATTTGTTTATGCAGTTCGTAAGGTTCTAATAGGATGAAGGATCAAAGAGGAGAGGGTTAATAAGGTGAAGGATCAAAGACGAAGGATGATGAGAGGGTTATAAAAGTGAGAGGTCAAAAGACGAAGGATCACTAGATTAATGTTGAATTATCTACTATCTAAGTAGCATATATGACGTAGAGTACCAGTTGGTGGCACTCAGCTACGGGAATATCTTCCAGTATTGTGCTTATCTTCTCTCTTCTCTCTTCTCTCTTCTTCTCTTCTCTCCTCTCCTCTCCTACCAATTCGTAATGTTCTTCTCCGCCTCTCCGAAGACAGAATTCCCTCCGTTATCCACATCCTTAACGAAATCCCTCCAGTTTTCGAAAAGCTCCACCTCCGAATCATAAAATTCCGGAATCTTCTCCTGCAAAAACTGCTTACAATAATCATCCACTATTTCAAAATCAAGAAGAAACGCATCATGTCCTTCTGGAGAATCCAACTTCTTCAACCGACTGTCTGGTAAGTACTGATCCAACATCTGCTGTTCTCCAAAGGTAAATAAACCATCGGATTGAATTCCAATAACTAAATGAGGAAGGGTTAAAGTGGCAAGATATTCCGGTAAAGGATCTTCGAAATCATTTTCAAGCTCCACCCGACCTCGAGCAATGTCATGGGTGTCAAGTTTCCGGGTAATGGCAATGTAACAGTTAGCATCGAATCTTTTCACGAATTTATGGCCCTGATATCTCAAGTACGATTGGGCCGTGAAGTATGTCTGCAATTTACCCTGAACCGGCGAATGAGACCGGGGCGTATGTGCGGAATGTGCCCCCTCGTTATGCATGAGCCAGTTCTCTTCGTCCTTGGTCTTGGGGTATATCTTTTCAGTATGGCCTTGTCCGGGTAATTTTCTCCCGAATCTGGTTTCAAACGAGTTTCGGGACCGGTACGTGAGCAAAGCAGACATTCTGGCGGCACTTAGCCCCGAATCTGGCGTCTTGCCGCTAGGATTTTCGTAGTAGTAGCCCTCATTGTACTCAGGATCGCTAAATACACATTGTCTTTGGGCTTCGTTCCAGGAGATACACCAGGCCGAAGTTCGGGCCGAAGTGGCAATGGCCACCACCGACTTCACATATCCCGTGCCGTTATACGTAGCCGAGGACTCAAGGGCCATCATTCCGCCCATAGACCCGCCAATAATGCTCGCCACTTGTTTGACGTCCAAAGAATCAAGAATCAATTTTTGGATGCCAATGTCGTCTTTCACCGTCACCAACGGGAATGACGGCCCGTAAGGCTTATTGGTGACCTTGTCCACCGTCAAGGGAGAGCAGGAGCCGTAGGGAGACCCGAGAAAATTCACACAGATGATAAAGAAGCGGGAGGGATCAAACGTCTTGCCATCGCCCAACAAAGGCCCCCACCAGTCCTGCACGTCGGAGGAGCCTGTCAAGGCGTGGCAGATCACTAACACGTTATTCTTGAGGTGGTTGAGGCGCCCCCACGTCTTATATGCCACGGGGAAGTTGTATAAGGTTTCGCCACATTCTAGCTGGTATTGGGGGATTTCGATAATAGTTTGGCCGGGCACTAAACTGGCATAGAAATTGAGGTTGTTCTGTTCCTCCGTGATGTCTTTATAGACGGGGTTGGGGGTTGGGGGATGGGAATGGGTGGTTTCCGTCATGGGAGATATGGTAAGAAATACGTGAAAAATTGACTCATGTGCGAGTGTGGCAGAGTCACGTGATGTAAATGCATCAGACACAAGAGACATTGAAGACACAGGAGATACCTTTCTAGAAAGAGGGATGAGTAGAAAAGCAGAATAAAGAAATAGTGAAATAGTGATAATTAAACTAGAGATGACAAAAGAAATAGTGAATAGTGATAATTAAACCAGGGATATGATAAAAGAAATAGTCTGACAAATAGACAAGATAGACGCAAGCCTAGTCAATGTCCTGTCAAATAGCGAAAGAAGCTCTCCCAGGTCAACACGTCGGAGTGGACATGCACAAATGGATAGTCTTTCATCAGTGAGATCAATAGACATCTCTGTCAAAGTATAACATGCACAAACAGTTTCCTATAGTTTAATAGTGATATCAACATCTCAAAGTAAAACATGCAAACAGTTTCCCATGGTAATAGTGATATCAACATCTCTGTCAATATCGAACAGACTCAATAGTGTGTATACCCTACCCCCCCGACGCATAGTTAATCTCGATCTCACTCCCACTATCACTTCCATACCCATACTCAGAAATATAATCCTCATCAACCTCATTTTGCGGCGAGTTCAAAGTAGAGGTGCCAGTACCAGACCGGCCTCCTTGTAACCGGCTTTGCTCGTTGGATATCTGCTTATCAACTATAAGCGATCGGGCATACTCTAATTGAGAGTATATGGTCTCAATTGCCAGTAACACTCCATGCTCGTTTCGAATCTCTTCACTCATTCTCTTGGCTCGTTCAATGAGCTTGATATCGCTGGTGGCTGCTTGCAACGCATTTCCCAATGATTTGGCATTGAGTTTCTTCAAACTGATGCCAGCACCGGCCTCTTCGACTCGAGCAGCATAGAAAAACTGGTCTCCGAAAAAAGGCTTGATTATAGTGGGCACACCGGACCTTAAACTGGCTCCTGTAGTGCCTGATCCGCCATGATGCACGGCCGCATCGATTCGGGGAAATAACCAGTCGTGGGGAATGGAACTAACACTGAATATTTCAGGAGGAAGGGCCTGTTCGTCTTTATCTCCCGCATCACTCCCTCCATTGTCTTTGTCTCCCCGATCTCCTCCTTTGTCTTTGTCTCCTCGATCAGACCACCCTTTATTCAATATACATCTCACATCTGCATTCCCCACCGCCTCCACCACGGCTTGCGTCAAGGATTTGGCATCATTCACCACAATCGACCCAAATCCAATGTACACTAGTTTTTTCTGGTCCACCGACGCTTTGGCCATGAACTCCACTAGTTCTTTCGGCGGAGTATAATCCTTGGCAGCACCTTCGTCTAGAAACCAATAACCTGTCACTTTCACCCAATCGGGGAAATCCACCGCTGGAACCAATACCGACTTCGAAACATTGTATAAAAACGGAATCTTATACTGTTGAAGCTTGTATAAGTTTGTTTTTGGAAGATTTAGTTGTTCGACTCTCCATTTATTCACCTGCGATGAGATGCCTTTCCAGAAAACCGTTTCAAACATTATATGTGTCAAGTAGTTGTAGGAACCTCCTTTTTTTTGATCTGGTAAAATAAACGCATGGCTGTAAGACCTGGTCCGAGTCCAGGGCATGGTGAACGCCCTCATATATGGAATACCCAAAGATTCCGCTATATGAACCCCCGCCATTGCCGAGGGGCTCTCAATCAAAATATCGGCTCCTTGACACGCTAGCCATGCGGTTTTCAAAAGATCGTTAATCCAGCCTTTAAATTTGGAACTAGCCTCTTTGATAAACGCCACCGACATCGACCCATGGGTCACCATTAGCGACATCAATTCCGTGGGATCTCCCGCCACTTCTTTGAAGCCAATTCCGTGTTTGGAAATCCACGGCTGAAACTCCAAATGCGTGGCAATGGTTACTTTATGGCCTTCTGCAATCAACCCTTTTCCAAGGGCAATGTACGGCTGCACATCACCTCTGGACCCGATGGTTAGTAGCACGAAATGGTACGAAGTATTGGGTCTTAATTCGGTCTTGATAAATGGGGAATCTTCCAAGACTATAGGAAGTTGAAGTCCTGCAGCCAACGTGAACCTATCTTCAAATAGTTTGATTCTAGCACTTTCGATTCGGGTAGATGCTTGTTTCAAGGTCTCATCCGACAGGGTAAATGTACTTTCAACGTCATCAGCACCCTTCAAGCGTTCTCTTCCGAGTTCCAAGTCGAAATTTCTCCCCCATTCGTGGGCCATGGGTTTCCAAGTCTCCGATCCATGGAGACGATGCAACACTTCCAAAGTCATTTCTAAACAATCATCTCGGGCTTTTTGTGAGCTGAACTCAAGACACAACTTCTCGTGGCCTTTAATGACAATCATTAACCCATGGTATGTGATTTTTGTGCCTCTTTGCTTGTACGAGTTCTCCACGTCTCGCAACGGCAATATCATTCTTGTGGAAACGCCAGGAAGCAAGCTTCGGAAACAAATCATCTCGCTGCCAACATACAACTTTCCGTAAACCGGTAAAGCTCTTTGTACATGGCAAAAGTAGGTGGCTGTCAAAGTGTGGCCATCACTTAAGGAAAAATGGCTTCTGTACCGGGTATTAGCAAGTTCATTGGCACTACCGTCCACAAAATACCCATCAGTGTCTTCAAATTTGACATAATGCATGGGATGGGTATTCCACCGGGACGTAACGTGCGAAAGCGCCTTTATGCTCTTTCCAATGGTCTTTAATTTGGTATCTTTTGTCTGGATTTCGTCAGTATACTCCGATGGATCTGCCAAAGTCAAAGGCACCGGAATCATTTCCGTGACATTGTCGTACCGATCGGCTGCCACTTCGATATCACGTTTGGAAGCCTCAAACACCATATTCAAGTTCTTTAAGCCTGTTAAAGACATTTGCCGGGGTAAATTCAAATTCATGGGCGATGTGGACTCAAAAGACCTGCTTTCCACTGAAGGTGTGTTGGTTTGTTGGGGGGATACTATTGTGCTGGAGCCAATAGAAGTAGGCTGAGGTAAAGTGGCACTGGAACCATCGGAGCCCGAAAGTTGGGGGTCCAATTTTGCTCTGGAGGGAGTAAACACCTTGGTGGATAGGGTTTTGCTGATTTTTTTCAACTTGGAGTCGGAATAGGACCTGTGGCTGCGAGGGGGGTTAGAATTGGGAAGGAAAGTGTACTCGTTGAAGATTTCTCGGTTAACGGAAGCCACCTGTTCGAGAATGGCTAGATAGTTGCCGGACTGCAGGAGGGTGGAGATGATATCCTCGGTGTCTTTAGCTTGTTTGGTGGAGTCGCTTGTGGTATCTTTTTTGTCTTTTTTGTCTGAAACACTGACGGGGTCAGTATCTCTCTCCTGAATTATTTTCGCCACCAGCTCTTCGAATCCCGTTCCCTTGGAAAAGAACGCAAAGTGTAACCATTCCAAAGCATCTGCGTTCATCTTTTCCAGAATCTTTCTCTGCATTTTTGCAGCCGTGCTGAGATCTCCACTGGAGTAATTAATCGAGAAAATAGAAGGAATTCCGTCCGCCATTTCAAGCTTAAATTTCTCTTCCGGAGGCCCTGTAAGACTGAAAAGGTTGGTTCTGTAAAATTGGGATATCCGACTAAAGGGAATCTTAATTAGCACCTCGTTTTTAGAATCGGCATTATGGAGCTGGAAAATAATCTTGGTGATATTATTGACCCACTGTCGGGCGGAGTAAAGGTTGTCTGCCTGAAATTTATACGACTTTTTGTTGGTGGTGATTTTGAACCACACGCCTCCGGTGATATTCTCTTTACTTTCTTCTGCTTCGATTGCAAGCATTTTACTTAATTCCTCATCATCACTGAATTCCTCGAGAAACGAGTTCCTGTGGTCTGATTGGGACAAATACCCCGAGCTGTCGTGGGATGGAGCGGAGGATCCTGCGTACTTGGTGGCATTTTCCGTTTTGGGCTGATACTTATCCAACATTTCCACCTTGGAACACGATCTCAAATCTATTACCAAAGTGGGAAAGTATAAATCGGTGGAGGAAGAATAGATACTCAAGGTTTCGGACCGGAGAATGGCCCAAAACCGGTTTGTGAGTACGGTGCCCAAGATTTCACCGTATTTCTTGGTTTTCATGGTCAACGAGCCGGTTTGAACGTAGACATTGGAATCGTCTTGTTTCTTGAACTCCCCACTGGAGCTGGAATTGGACGGGGCTGAAGACGTTTGGGGAAGGAACGCAAAAAATAGCACACAGTTGCGGGTCAAGTAAATATGGCCCTGAAGGAACACATCTCTCACCAACCAGGCATTATAATTGGAGTAAAAGTAGTCTCCATCATCTAGCTTGAACACTTTTTGGAGTCTGTCGGCGATACTGAGTTTCATTTTCGTGGAGAGTGTCTGACTGTTACTCGAATCATCGGTGTATTTGATCAAGAGCCCATCGGCATGCTGCATTTGAAAGTTGTCGATAATGGACTTTTGGAATAGGGTGAGGTTATTCAAATCCACGGGGGTGTCTTTGATGGAGGACATCAAGTCGGACATGTGAGAATTGGCAGCAGAAAGGCCAAGTAACGGGGAGGGCTCTTTCTCGTGTTGGTCTTGGGCATCTTCAAAGACGTCATGGTCGGAGGGGGTTTTTTCGGACGTGGCATCGGATTCGTAGTCCTCATCACTGGAAGAGACGATGCCGTAGCCAAAGGAGGGAGTTGTGGAGTGGTGGTGGGACCTTTGGGTGTGGATGTAGTTGCGGACCTCGGTGTATAGCTGGGAGGAAGCAATGAGGCCGAATAAGTTTTTTGGTTTGTGTTGGAGGACGGTAGCCACGTCGTCTTCGTCGGAGAGGTCGGGGGGTTGGGTATTTGGTCGAGCCCCAGATTGTGGAGACGTGGATATGGAGTGTGTGGATATGGAGTGTGTGGACATGGAGTGTGTGGACCGGGGAGAGCGTGCAGACCCTGGAGAACGTGCCCCAGGAGAACGTGCAGACCCTGGGGAACGTGTAGACCCTGGAGACCCTAGAGACCCTGGGGAGTGTGTAGGCCCCGGAGACCCTAGTGACCCCGGTGGCCCGTTGCCATGTCCCTCACGATCTTCGTTATCCCCCGTATCGTCTTCGGAAGTGTCGCCACTGTGCCGCAAACTGTACACGTGCAACGACTGCAATGGCTTCATCGTCTTGAGCTTATTGAGCTTGTTATACAATTGCGACGACAACGAATCTGACAGCTCCCCTAGCTTGTCGTGGTGCAGCCGCAGGGGACTTTGTTTCTGGAGCTTCTGGGGTTCTTGTTGTGTTTGTGGCTCTCCCGTGTCTGGTGCAGGTTCCGCCATATCTGGGGGTTCATGGCCGTGTACCAGGGCTTCCGCTTGTGTATCGGGAGACATTGGTGGCGTCATTATTGCTACCTTGTTTTCCCCAGAATTTAATTTTTGTGGAAAAATGAGATTGCAAAATGTGGTTAAAGGTGGGTGTAGGAGGATATGAGGGCTGAAAGAAGATACGAGAGGGGAGATACGACATGGTGGAGGGAAGCTTAAAAAAGAGGAGCAAAGCTTAAATAAGAGACGAAAATAACCTAGAAACATGAGCTCACTCCGAAACAATGTAAGTAGTGACGGACTAGAATAGAGAAGAGACACCAGGGCATCCTGCATACAGCTGGGCCATAACCCCCGTGATGTGCATAATCGTCTATTGCATGTGATCTATTTACATCTTAGGATTACTTGTCATGGTCGTGTTTCTTAAGCAACTTGTTGAATTCACTCTGATTGTCCCCGTACAACTCATTAAACTCTCCGTCCTCCACAATCTGCCCTCCCTCATTCAACACAATGACCCGGTCGCTGTTTTTAATGGTCGAAAGCCGGTGGGCTATAGAAATCATCGTGACTCCTTCTTGCAGGGCTATTCTCTTTAAATTTCTCATGACCGTCTCTTCCAGGATCGAATCAAGGGCCGAGGTGGCCTCATCAAGCACAAGCACTTGTGGCTGTTTGATTAGGGTCCGGGCCAACGAGATGCGCTGTTTTTGGCCTCCACTGAGCTGGGCTCCACTATTAGAGGGGCCCACCATGGTGTCCAAGCCTTTGGGAAACGAATCCACAAACCCCTGGCAATGGCTGAGGGCCACAGCCCGGGAGATTTCCTCTGGCGTGCAGTTTTTCTTGCCGAAGGTGATGTTATCTCTTATACTGCCACTAAAAAGAAGCGATTCTTGGTGCACATATCCCACTTTGGACCGGTAGAAGTTGAGGTTGAGGTGTTTAATGTCGTGGCCATTGACGGTAATGGTACCGGAATTGGGGTCGTAAAACCGCAAAAGAAGCTGCGATACCGTGCTCTTTCCACTGCCACTGGGGCCCACAAAACAGATATTGTCGCCTTTTTTAATAACAAGATTCAACTGGGGGTGCCCAAACACCATCTGATGAGGCCTGGAAGGGTAGCTGAATTCCACGTCTTTCAAGACAATGTCGCCATGCAAATCGTCGACTTTTTTGCCGAGACTGGTGGTGATGGTGGGATGCAGGTCTGTCAATTGAAACACTCTTTCGGCAGCCCCCATTCCTTTCATTAACTCGGTGTAGAAGTTGCCCAAGCCAAACACCGAGCTTCCGGTGTAGGCAGCATACATCATGAAGCTCGACAAATCTCCAATGGTCAAATCACCATAACTGATCAATCTTGTACCGAAGAATAAAAGACCAATGATCATGACATTTCCTAGAAACCCGTTTCCGCCAAAATAAATCCCACTCAACTTACCTTCTCTCATTGATACCTTAAACAACTGCCGGATTTCCTCGTTGTAGTTATGGATCACCAACTGTTGCCTGGCAAACGTCTGGATGGTTTTCAACCCATTCAAGTTCTCTTCTGTGACTTTTGTCAAATTTCCCAAATTATCCTGGACTTTCCGGGAAACCTCCTTGATTCGCCGCCCGTACACCAACGACATGACGATCAACGGCGGGAACATGAGACTCATGCACAAGGTCAATTGCCAGCTCACAAAGCACATCATTGAGAGTCCCACGGCCCCACTGATAAGAGCTCGGGCTCCGTCGGAAATGTTTCCACTTAAACTCTTGCTGATGATCTGGGTATCACTCAGGATCCTCGAGATCAAGTCCCCCAGCTTCATACCTTTGTGGGTGGGTCCCACATCGAAAAAGTACGAATCTTGCGATAAAATCTTCAGAAGAAGACGTGCTCTTAATCTGGCCACCAACTTTTCTCCTACAAGCTTTAACAAGTAGATTCTGCCGAAGTTGGCCACGGCCCCGATTGAGAACACTACTGCAACTCCCATGAAGAACGTGGATTCAGACACGCCAAAGTATTGGGTATCTTTTAGTAGTTCTTTTTGACGTTGTTCCACCGGGATCTGTTCCAAAGGTTTGGAGGTGTCGATTATTTTCCCGACCAATAGGGGTAGCGTCATGGTGACGGACGAGGTGATGACCAAAAACACCAAAGCTGCCAATATTAGAGGCACTTCTGGCTTTGCTAGCGACATGAGTTTCCATATATCTGAAGTTTTTGGTTTATCTTTTTGTGGTTCTGGGGGTTTCTGCGGCTCTTGTGGGTCTTGGTTGTGGGTCTGTGGTTCTTGGTTGTGGGTTTGTGGTTCTTGCTTGTGGGTTTGTGGTGCGACCGTCGACGTTTGCCGGCATTGGCTCGTGTGATAAGTAACTGGAGATGCAAATGCGAGTTTGAACCCCACCACTGGCATGCTTATATGCAGTAGCCTGTGGTTCCACAATGTTCTGGTCAAGGGCACCTGGTGACCCATTGACCTAATTGCGGTTCTGGTACCGGGTATCGCTAGACGACTGATCATTAGAATAGTAACGTTGATTATTTTACTAGCGCGCCACTAGGCCGACGTAGGGCGAGTGTGCCTGCATACTGTCTCTACATATCCTAGATCACTACCTCAAACCCCCCTTGACGCCCCATCGCTTCAAGATCACCAGCGTTACCGGGTCCAAGATTGCACCCCTTGATTTTGACCCTTTGGAGCTTGCCTGCCGACGACTTGAAGATCCGGGGGTCCACATACACTAGGCGATTGTTATGGCTTAAAGAAACCGTGTGGAGATTAGGTAATTCATGGTTCAAGTCGAAGGGCACCTCGTTTCTATCTCCAATAGTCGTAAACATGTTATTGGAAAGGATTAACACCTGGAGGGAGTCGGGGAGTCTGCATATAAACTCATATGACACATAAGTAAGAAAATTTTGGTTCAAATTAAGATACTGGAGGTTGGGAGGCCATTTGAATATGGTGCCCATGACGTCTGTGAAAGAATGGTTGGAAAGACTGGAAAAATCGTATAGGCTTTCGTCCAGTTTGATTAAATTGTCGGACAAATCAAGCGATGTAAGGTTTTGGAACCGGCAAAAGAGCTTACTCCACTGGTGGATGAAATACTGTCCGATATCTGTGGATTTGATGGTTATGTGAGTAAGTTTTTCGTGTACAGAGGTGGATTGGTTGGAAATGGAAATAAGCACTTTCAATATTGCAACCAAAAAGGATGTGGTGGACTCAATGGCCACACAATTGCCGTTGATGTACAAGCCGTACTGGAGGATGGTGTCGAGATGATGCACAAGCCGATGGTTAGTGTTTCCTTCCACCATATTGCTGAAAGCGTTCAAATCCTTGACAAAATTCGTGTAGTCTGTTGCTTGTCTTATAAACACAAACTCCACTAATTTGGAGCGGGTGTTTTTGAAGGTGGTGTTTTCTATTGACGTGTGGTCTTCAAAACTGTCAAGAAAGTCACCTATTGTCATTCGTTTGTGGAATTGGGAAGACGGACCTGAATCGACATTGGAGTATACGATAAACTTGCCTCGATAAATCCTCTGATATGCAAGAATGATAAGTTCATCTAGCTCGTTTTTCACATACAGACGTTGGGTTTGTGATATTTGAGATAAACCGTCGATGAAAGTCTCTGTTTCGGGGATATTTAGGTGGTCTAGGACCCGAAATATGACGTCTGTGGGAAGAAGAAGAATCATGAAGTTTTGGTTTGTGCGAGGATCACCGATGAGGGTGCAGGAGCGAAGGAAGAGGGAGAGCAGGGGTAGTGTATATTACGGGTAAGTAAGGAAGAGGTGATGTTGAGGGGGAGTATGGGTGAGGGAGGAAGATACAGATGGATGGTAGGATACGGGTGTAAGGGTCGGGAGGCCGCTGGTGTAAGGATGTGAGATTGTGGTGTATGGGTTCTAAGATGCTGGTGTAAGGAGGTTGGGTTGGGTGTATGGGTCAGAAGGCGCCGGTGTACGGATCCACAATATGCAGAAAGTAACACCTGGGAGCACCAAAACGTACCAGCAGAAACTAAAAACAAGACATACTTAGGCAACACTACTCTGTATCCATGTCCTCCTCCGTGCCCTCCTCCTCCACCTCCTCCATCTCCACATCCCGCTCCAAGTCTTCCATTCGATCCCAGTACGTGTATTTGATATCATTATAAGTAAATGACTCCTCCTCCACCTCCTCCAAGCTGCTTTTGGGCTTCAGCAACCTTGTCTCTACCGCCTCCAACTCCAACTGCCCCTCTTTCCTCACAATGCTCATCATCTCGTCATAGGTCAAGTTATACTCCTGCAGCTCCAACACCATCAAGATTTTGAAAAAGTTCCTGAACAACGGCACCTTGGTGCGGTTATTTCGATTGTATTTGGTGATGAACCGGTTGAATAACCGTAGCACCCACCTCTGAAAGACCACCCATATCATCACCCGAGGATTATAGCTCTTTATAACTCGGTTACTCATCTCATGCAGCTTATTGTAATCTTGGATAATTTTGTCGGTAATGTAGGCATTCATGTCGGGCGGAGACACAAACAGAACTTCAGACACTTGAGGATTGGTGTCTACCAGCTCTGGGATTGAAGATGGGGCTTTTTGTGGTTCTGTTAATGATAAGGTTTCAAAAACCGTGTCTAGTCGTAGACGCTTGCCCCGTTTATCTAGGAATACTTCATCGTCTTCGTCGAACACCATGCGGTGTTTGGACCGGGAACGTCCATTGTGTGTCCATTCAGTCATGATCCATCATTAGTGGATAATTATGATTGTATATATTAGGTATGATTTTTCTGGAACACCCCAGAATGATAGACGCACGGATTATATACAGGAGCACAAATGCCAGATGGATTGGGGACAGGACCAGAAATGATATGGTATTGCATTATATACAGGACACTTGTCCCTAGGTCGATGGAATGGAGTTAATTCTGCTGATCTGGTCGTTCAACTCATCGGTAGTGCTCTTACTGTCGAATTTCCCAACCCCGAGCTCATTGCACAACTGGTCGTAATACACCTTCAAAGTTCGCAAATCCAGCACCGTTAATGTGTCAAAATCTGCATTGTGGTACCGGGCAAGTTCTTTGGAGGGGGTTGAGAACACCGAGCCTTCTCTTGTTTCGGAGATGGAGTCGTTGTGAAGGTGGTCCGGCTTTGCCTGCACACTGGCATCGGTGGCAGGAGCTTGGGACTGGTTGAAGGAGATATTATTGAACCATTTTTCCATGATCTGCACACTGGAGGTTCTTGCCCGAAGGTTGTCAGGCCGAAGGTTGTCGGGGCGCCTTGTAGGCGAGGGATCTGGGGGCAATTGTGTTTGTAATTGTGTTATTTGTGTCTCTCTCTGTTCCTCCAACGACTGTACTGCACTTATAGGCCCAAACGCACTCCCAGGAACCTCCAGATTAAGCTTTGTCATCAAATCATTGACCCCAGAAGAAAGCTTCGATGCAATCGTATTTTTTCGGTTAGGTGAAACCGTAACTTCCAACGACGATGACCTGGTTCTAGAGCTTTTGTCAATAATAGAAGACGATCTCGTATGTTTGAGCCCCTGCAACAATCCCTCCTCTTCCTCTGGTGCTTTGAATTGCAGCACACTGACAGAGCCGAACCGGCCGAGAATATTCCTCATCATGCCAAAACTCGAAGAGTCTTGGGGCGAATGGAGGGGAGAAGTCACAGAACTGGTCAAGTCCAGCACATCAATGGAAGGAAACTCTTCTCTGGTGTTTTTGAGGAGATTTGAATTGGACCGGGACCGGTTTTTCGTGGCTTCGGAGATCTTATTGGTTAAATTGTTGAAAAGACTACTTGACCTTGATCTGGCATCATCAGGTTCTTCTTTGGACTCGAAAATTTTGGGAAACTCGAATTTGCTGACCAATTCTTGTTCTATCAACACGTTCAAGGGTTTCAAAAGAATTTCATCCGTACAGCTGTGCAGTTTTGTAAGTTCATCAATCGTGACATTTTCAATGAAAAAAAGCACTGCTTCGAAATTGGTCAAGTAGTACTGGTGTTCACTGGTATTCAAGTAGGTGGTGTTCAAATAATGCACCAACTCTTTGTCAGACGGAAAGAAATCAAAGGGATCCACGTCTTCGGAGTCATTCTTGTCGGAGTTGGTTTCGTTCAAATTTAGACAGTCGAAGATGGTGGTTCTTCGGGTTACAGACTTGGCACCTGTTTTGGAGGACTCGGGACTGTAAAAGTAAAAGGAGGTGCTGTTTAGAATCAGCACGTCGTATGGATCAATAAAATTGATAAAGTTCTTGATAAAGTTGAAATTCAATAGCAAATCAAGGTGGGGGCCAATCTTATAGATGATCAAGTAGATAAGTACCGGTAATAGTATATCATTGTTGATAGCATGTGGTTTCATGTTGTATTGGCTTGACAACAAAGAAATGATATCTTTTTGAAACTCAGTTATGATGTTTAATTTCGACAATGGGGTGGTGGTTTGGTTGATTTTGGTGAATTTAGCTACCGAGTCCGCCACCACCTCGTCAAATGCAGGTGAATCAATAAACTGAATGAGATCTTGGGGACTGTTTTCCTCCACAAAACTCACAAAGCTCAACCCCAGTTTTGTCAACGCCACCAACTTCTTATCAAACAACTCCTGGCTCACAATATCCTTCTCGTCGAACCGGAACAACTTCTGGTACAAGGAAAAGTCGTCCTCTTTGGTACTAACGCTGTCAAACAACATGATTTGCGCCCTTTCAATAATATCCCACACCACGTAAAACTTATACAAGTTGAAGATCCGGAGCTGCAACACCGCCTGCGGGTCTGTGCGCTTGACCAACTTGATGGAGGACAGGGAGTAATTGGCAATAGCCAATAGATAGTCGAATTCCTCTGCATGATCCTTAAAGAATTGGGTTTTGCTAATAAGTTGTTTTTTGGTGCTATTGGACTGGGTATAAATCGTTAAGACGCTGGAGTTCAAGTCGTGGTAGAAGTTCCGGAACAAGTGGGAAAGCTCCTTTATGGATAAGGGCGACTGGTACCGAGGTTCCTTCAAGTATTTGGTAAATCCCTGGACCAATTGTTGTATGGCGGCATTTATAGTGGGAGGATTTTGCAGAACCTCTTGCTGAAGCGTCTGTACCACGGGATACGACATAGTATGCAGGAGGAGTGACAGGGGGGAGTGGAGGACGTGTAGACACGGATGTAATGTGTATAAGGGTAGATATGTGGCAAGAAAATTTGTGGAAACAACAAGGTACACAGGTGTGTGAATTTAAATTAGATCAGTTTTTTTGAGAAGCGATTTGATTTTGCAGGGTGCAAATGTAGTGCAAATGCAGAGGTATTTTTACAGGTGTATTTGTGTACAAAAGGGGATATATCACGGTGTATTTGTGTAGAAAAGGGGATATCACTGGTGGGAGATACGCCGGACGATCACCCAGTACCACGGAGGAAGCATCACAGCCCGCACCACCAGCCGGGTCAAGTCCACCCCCAGCTTTTGGCCCACTCGCCTAACGGACCGGGTTCGTAACCGGTACCGTTCAGTATTGGGGTCATGGTACACCCTTACCATGAGCACCTGGGAGGCAAACCACCACATGTGGCCCAAGGCCAAGCCACAAAAGGATTTCCATGCCAATTGCGACGTGAAAATATCCTTCAACACCGCCAAATCCCCCGTTAGAAGCTGGGTGTACTGGGTTTTGAACTGCCAGTGCAGCACCCAGTCGAAAATCGGCGTAAACAATGGAAAGTATGTGCTGGAGATACTGATGATGCCAAATAGGCTCAATTGGAGGTCGGGCCGGACCCGACACGAAATGTAACTGATGACTTCATGGAGCACAAACCCAAGGAACGTAAGCCGGTAGCCAAACACATACACCCCGAACGTCGCCATGGCAATGACAGATGCGCAAATAAGCGTGAACACGTACAAAAAGTCCACCAGTTTCAATTGGTGCACTTTCCGAGTCAACTGGGCCATTTGTCTATCGTTAAACCTATGGGTACGTTCCGGAAACCAGCCAGAATCCACCAAAAACCTCTCCTCCATTGTCTGGATCCACGACACCATGTTCCAGATCATAAATGCCGTGGATATCAGAATGTCGCCAAAATATAAGAAACACGTCACAAGTCGCCAAGGTTGCAGGCCAAACGCTGTTTCCGGCACAAACGTCAACCGTGCCGGCGACACCACCTTCAACATCACCAGCACATGCACCGCCACCACACACCCGGTCCACAATCGCGAGATTAGCGACACATTGTCCATCAACCGATGTATATTCTCCATTTGAAGTGAATGGTATACGCAAAAGTGCGCCGCGGTTTTGTTTTATATACCACTTTTGGCCACCATGAGCATAAACCAGTTGATTCGAAGAAATGACACGCCATTGGACAGACTCGACCACAAACAGACCCTTATAAGACAGCCGTACGACTACCTTCTGCAGCTTCCAGGTAACAACTCGCAAATCCGCATGAAATTCATCACATGCTTCAACGACCTATATTTTGGCATAGACAATGAGCCCTTGATCCTGGCCATCAACCACGTGTGTGACGTGTTGCACCAGTGTCTGTTGTTGATAGACGACGTGGAGGATTCGCTGGAGTACCGACGGGGAGCGGTGGCGGCGCACTTGAAGTTTGGCGTCGCCAGTACCATCAACTGTGTAAGTTACATGTATTTTGTGGTGTTTCAAACCGCTGAAACGCTTTCAGGTCACCACACAAACGACGTGCAGCTTCAAGCGGAGTTGAACCGCAAGGTGACGCAGATTCTTGTGCAGGAAATGCTTAATTTGCACCAGGGGCAGGGAATTGAAATATACTGGAGGGACAATAAAAGTGGTCTTGAACGCCTCCCTACGGAAGAAGAGTACATGGAAATGGCCATGGATAAGACTGCAGGCTTGCTCCGGATCATTGTGCGGTTGTTGGAAGTGTTCCAGCCGTGCAAATCCCCCAATTATCTTGCATTGGTGAATATTCTAGGCATCATCTACCAACTTCGGGACGATTATTTCAATTTGACCAGCGACAAGTACAGCCATTCCAAGGGGGTCAGTAGCGAAGACCTTATAGAGGGCAAGTTTTCGTTTCCGATTCTCCACGCCTTGAAATACGCCGAGTCGTCGCCGGTGCAGGCGCTTTTGTACACCAAGACCCCGGCCCAGAGAAAGCAGAGTGGGGAGCAGGTGAGGGAAGCAGTGCAGTGGATGACCCACAAGAGCAAATCGCTTGAGTACACAAAGAGCAAAATCCAGTCATTTTTACACATCTCCCGGGACCTTATTGAAAATGACGAGTATACAAAAACCAAACACTCCATCTACCAGATCCTTAATCAGCTCGATGACCTTAATTGAGAAATTTGAGATTTTAAATTTTTTCATAAACCTTATGTTGTACTTAGTGGGGTTGGGATTATCCTACAACGAAGACATCAGTGTTCGGGGCTTGAAGATTGTGCAAAAATGCAAACGAGTTTATTTGGAGGCGTACACCTCGATTTTGATGCAGGCAGACCAGAGCACGTTGGAGGAGTTTTATGGCAGAGAAGTGATTTTGGCGGACCGGGAATTGGTGGAGAGTGGGTCCGATGATATTTTGGCGGGCGCTGACGTGGACGACATTGCGTTTTTGGTGGTGGGGGATCCATTTGGTGCCACTACCCACACGGATTTGGTGATTCGGGCACGAGAACTCGGAATAGCGGTGGAAAGTGTCCACAATGCCTCGGTCATGAATGCAGTGGGGGCTTGTGGTCTTCAGTTGTACCAGTTTGGTCAAACGGTGTCATTGGTGTTTTTCACAGACACCTGGAAACCCGATTCGTTTTACGATAAGATTATGGAAAACAGGAAAATCGGGTTGCATACGTTGATTTTGTTAGATATCAAGGTTAAAGAACAAAGCTGGGAGAATATGGCCCGCGGAAGGTTGATTTATGAGCCTCCAAGGTATATGAACATTGAAACCGCGGCCCAGCAATTATTGGAGATTGAACAGGTGAGAGGAGAAGAGGCGTACACACCTCATACGCCCTGTGTGGCGGTGTCGAGATTGGGGTCTCCTAAACAGACATTCAAAGCGGCTACGTTGGAGGAATTGGCGGTGTATGAATCGGGAGAGCCATTGCACACGTTGGTGATGTTGGGGAGACAGGTGCACGAGTTGGAGTTGGAATATTTGAGTGCATTTGTCGGGGACCGGAGGAGGTTTGAGGAGTACGTGAAGGCGGACCAGGAGTACTTCAAGCCGCCAGCATATGTGGAAGAAGAGGAGTTGTCCGATTAGATAAAGAGACACAGAGAGGGTTGAATAGAAGAGTTGTAAGGTTATGGAAAGAGATGAAGATAGTTAGACGAATAATCATCTAATGCACTAATTATTTACCACAAGACTGAACATAACAAGAGATTGGACATAATAGGAGTCTATGGATTTATGTTGAGTTTTTATTGAATACAGAATGTAATCAAATTCATGCATGTGCATTGTACTCCTTTTCTTGCAACTAAACTAGTTTCTTGATAGTTGTTCTTTATTCTTTTGTTCTCCTCTCTTCTCTCCCTCCTCTCTTCTCTTTCCTCTCTCCTCTCCTACTCCATCTTCTCTCCCTCCTCTCCTACTCCGTCTTCTCTTTCCTCTCCTCTGTCTTCCCCACGTTCTCCTTCACGTCCCACACCAACCAGTCGTACCAGCCCCACCACACAGGCACAATCGTCACCAAATGCCACAAACTATGAGCATCTACCAAATCACAAAACACCGGCGCAAAGTCAAACACCTCAAGCAACATCCCCACCATCACTATGGTCCCCAACATCATCGGGTACAAACAAAACAATTTATCCGACCGGCCAAAAAAACTGTGCAACAATACCCGTTTGCAATACTGGTGGTGTTGCACCCGGAAGCCTTCTTTTTGCAGCACCAGTGTTTCTTTCTCCTGGAGATAGTACAGGGAATACAACCGGTAACAGAGTACCCCCATCAACCCATTCTGGGCAATTCCCACAGAAATATTGGCTTGCATGTTATAAGTGTACAGCCAATCCACCACCAACCGGTACACATGGGCTGTATACGCCGCCACAAACACCAACACTGTGGACCTCAAGTACACCCTCCTTTCGGGTCTAAACAATTCAAATAACCGCACCGTGACCGTTAGTAAGCCCATTAGCACCGTCAAGCCGGCAAAAAAGTAGTCGAGTCTTTCTGTGACCAAATAGTCCCGGGTATGGAAAATACTGGAGCATAACCACGCCATACAGGTGACTACCGACGACGCTAGCACCACGCGGAGTTGGACCCGCGTCTGGTACCCGGTGCATGTGTTTAGGGCCTGTTGTACACGTCGGTATCCCATGTAATGAGGAATAAAGTTACCCATGGAAAACACCACCGAAACCACCTCCTGTATGCCCCAAACCCGGAGAAATGGCCACTTGCCATGGAACTGCACTACTTTGCGGTTTTTGGCCCGGCGTTCTTGGGTAATGATGCGCTGGCACTGGTAATCACAGTCTTGTTTACACGACCAAAATAATAGTTTTAGGGTGGGATTGAATGGGGAAAGGGGCCATTCTGAGGGGGGTTGAGCAAGGCAGTTGGAGGTGTCACATTCGGCGACACAGCGCTTGAATCGTTTGAGCCTGTCGCCCGGAGATGCTTGTGTTAGCGCAAGTAGTAGGAGGAATGCTAGTTTCATGATTGAGAATGAAATTTTTGAGAAGAGAAGTACAAGAGGGAGAAGGAGAAGAGGGAGAAGGAGAAGAGGGAGAAGGAGAAGAGGGAGAAGGACAAAAGAAGAGAAGAGAGGACACTTCTTGGATGTGGTACTTATCAGTAATAGAGATAACAATAATGGACCCAAATTGAAGCTGCATTTATTACGTGAAAACGGACTTTATTGATATCACGGATTGGCTTTGACAACTTCTCTCCAAAGATACAACGAGTTACTACCACCCGGTTTGAAAAGAAGGACAGTTAAACGGTAAACGGTCGAACGCCTATACGATGTGTAGAACTATTTAAAGCATGAAAACTCTTGGAAGAAAAGACCTTAGAAAGAAGATGTTTTAAGTACCGAGTGCCATTTATACATAAGTGCCCTAAGCATGCAATGGATCAAATGCGTACTACACGTAAGTCAACGTACATCTCAAGACACATAAGACACATGCACACTTTAAGGCTACAGACAAGATACTCTTCATTTAAGGCTACAGACAAGATACCATTCAAGAACGTCAGAACGCTTGAGACTGTAATGATACCAATGTGACGGTTTACATTCAATTCTTAGGTGTGACTGGCGTAGGCTGAATTGGAGTTAGTATTGGTGTGGCAGCTGTCTATGAAAGATTCCCTACATCATAAGAACTTGAGTGGAGTGGAGATTGGTGGGGGTAGAAGGTCGAGTTCTGATGGTGTGTATGACAGAGACCGATAGTTTAGAGACAAAGAGTTCAAGACTAGAGATTCAAGGAGGTCAAGACTAGAGATACTAGAGATCACACTTGAACCCACACTATAATAATGGATAAAAAGACCAAAAGGACACATTGTAAGGAATGTTACTCTATCTCTACACAATTAAGACATTTGAGGTTAAATACTATATTAAGAAAGACTGTTTGAATTGGATGAAAAGGCAGATATCTAAGCAAGAACAGCCTTTGGCCAATCCTGACACAGCAACAGACGCTAAAGGTTCCAAGGAAGAACAATTGGAGTGCACTTGAAACTATAAGCTGTTATTCAAGAACATTAGAGTGCATTTGGACTATACGCTGTTACTCAAAAACAAAAGGTGAAAAGATCAATGTGACTATTCTAGAGGTAAGACAACCTCAACGAACCGACTGTCAACAGAACTCTTGACACTGTAGAAGCTAGTCTATGGCTTTGACGGCTAAATGAACTGAAGTCTGACTGATGCAAAACGAAAATGGCTGCAAAAAGAAAAACGATGCTTCTAGGTGCTGCTGGGTGCAAAAACTAATACAGCAACAGCACCGCGGCCGCAGTGGCCTTCACCAACCCATCATATGAATCGTACGGCACCTCCATTTGATGGTCCACGAAATTCCCCTGGAAATACCGTATATGACTCAAATCCACATCCGCAAATGCAGTCACCTCATGTGTCGCCAAATACGCCTCCAACGTCAGCCGAAGATTATCACTCACAAACGGCAATGCCACAGAAAGATTGTACACCAAGTAATTGGGGTCAAACGTATAACTTGTATCGGTTTGGGGGTACTTTTTGAAGAATAAGCATGCCACATAAATCACCAAGGCTGATTGCTGCAAAAGCCCTTCTACCGCCGGTTCCTGGGCGTATTGTTTGTGGGGCACCTTTTGCACAAGTTGGATACTATAGATGGCCGCCTGGAGACTGGCCACAAAGTACTGGAACGTGATGCTAGACAAGGGATTCCGGTCAAGGTCCGGATTGCAGTGTCTTAGAATATGCGACACAAATAACGGCCGGGAAAGCAACAAGATGGTAAGAAGGTCGATGAAATGCACCGTGAGCGTTTCCCAGTCAGTGGCATTGGCAACGGTGCTTTCTTCCGGCACCCGAAGCCCCCATGTTTTGAGCTGCACCGTGAGATCTTTGATTTTGGCAATATCGAGCGAATTGGGGTTATTATAGATGCTCACAAGCACGTGGTTCAACACCAGCCCCAAGATCGTGGTGCAGGTGCCGGTGTCCACCCGGGGCTTGGTGACGTGGATATTGGGGGTGCTTCCCACAAGACTACTGCACACAGAATCACAATAGACAATAGACTCGAAGAATTGTCGTTCTTTTTCGGTTTCTGACCCGTTGAACCGCAACTGGTTACAGAGGTTGATGGTGATAGCAAGATGCAAGTAGCATTCCCGCGTATACCCAAGAATTTTGAAGTAATAGCTCACCAAATAATGAGCCTGTGCTATTCTTTTGTCCGTGACATAAGAAAAGTGTTTTTTCAACAAGTACACGGCATTCTTGAAGTACTCGAGGGAGGTGTCACTGGCAATGTCGCAAAACACAAGAATCAAGTATAAAAGCACATAATTGGTGGGATTATCCTGTTTAATCTCATACACGTCGCTTATGAGCTGTTTGATTTCCAGGGCCGTGATAAACATTTTCAGGTGCCATTTCTGGTGGAATTTCATTCCCATTCGAATCATGTCTGCTTCTGCCGGGACCGGAATCGAGTTGATGCTGGTGATCATGTCAAATACTTTATATTGGTTTAACCCGGGTGCTACCTTGATTTCAGGGCCTCCCAAGTATTTCTGGAGATAATGCGCTTCCAGGCGAAAGGAGCACAAAGATGAGTTGCCGTAGTAGAACACACTGCCCATGGTGTCGATGGAGATCCGGGGGAACTCCCACGCTTGGTCGGGGCTCATTATCATTTTGTGAGCGTCGGTGGTGGAATATCTCAGTAGTATCACGGAGATACTGGGGAGGGGCGTGGCAGCCGCGTCTGTGTCTGTTGTGTCTGTTGTTTCTGTTCGTTCAGTTGTGGCTGTTGCTTCTGTTGTGGGTGTTTGTGTGGTTTCGGCCTGTTTTTGGTGTCGTTCTAAAGCCAACCGTTCGGCCTTTAAAGTCCTCTTATCGATGGCGGTGAAAGAGCACACGAACCCTCTTTTGGTGCACAAGTCGCACGGCTGGGTGCCGGAGCACTTGAACTTCTTCTTCTTGCACACGTCGCAGGCGGAGGACACTTTTTGTCGAGTTCTTTTTCTTGCCACGGTCATGACAGGGGACGGGGCGTTGGAGTATGTGAGACGCGCCAAGGTGCAGCAGAAGCAGTATCAGTTGAGTATCAGTAACAGAGTCAGTAGTAGCAGCAGTTAAGCAGGGAATAAGCAGGTAAGATTACCATATCACATTTCCGCTACTGCGGATTTGTAATCGGCCCAGGGCGTGTGACGCTAAGACCGGAGGCGGCTGAGTCACGTGGCGGGAATCCCTGGGACCGTGGGCACGTGACGCGGAATCGGTCGGAACTCGATCCCCTTCAAGAAATTCTTGCGACATCTTATCAAAACTATAAATACTCCGAAATCTCCTATCTCCTGACAATTACTCTTTTTCATGTCTACCATTACCACCACCGAAAACGTGTCGCTTGAACCCGCCACCGCCAGGGGCTACGCTGTGGGCGAAAGAGGTGCCCATAACATCGCCAAGGGCCTCCCCCATCCGTACCCCATTCCTACGTTCACAGACAAATTAGAAGAAAGAAAATGGATCAAACAACACATGGCAGGCGCCTTCAGAGTGTTTGCCAGGAAAGGATTCACCGAAGGGTCTGCCGGGCACATATCTGTGCGGGACCCCATTGAAACCGAAACGTTTTGGATCAATCCCCTTGCCAAACACTTTGGTTTAATCAAAGCGTCAGACTTGGTGCATGTGGACGCCCGGGGTAACATATTACCTGACGGCAACCAGGCGGCCATCAACGCCGCCGGGTTCGCCATCCATTCCGCCATCCACCATGCCCGTCCTGATGTCCACGCTGCGTGCCACACCCATTCTGTTTACGGCAAAGCCTACAGTGCCTTTGGAAAACCATTGGATATGATCAACCAGGACGTGTGTACCTTCTACAAGTCCCACAGCGTGTACACGGACTTTGGGGGAGTGGCCTTAGAAGCCAAGGAGGGAGAGGAGATAGCCAAGAGTCTTGGGGCCGGAAAGGCGGCCATTTTACAGAACCATGGGTTGATTACGGTTGGAGGCACCGTGGATGAGGCGGCTTATTTGTTTACCTTGATGGAGCGGTCTTGTGAGGTGCAGTTGCTTGCACAGGCGGCGGCTTCGGAGGCGAATCCCTTGAAGATGGCGGGAGACGAAGAGGCGGCCTATACTGAGTTCACGAGTGCAGACCCTGAAACGATGTATGGGGAGTTCCAGCCGGACTTGGAAATGGAGAGGGAGCTCAATGGGAGTTTTATGGAGTGATATTCCATTGACAGTCATTGATGTTTAGTATGTATTGGATAAGCAAGCAATAAAGATTGTATTGAGACTGGATTCTAGCTTTAGATACGTTAAAATATAAGTATACCTTTTTTCGGAAACACTTATAACGGATGCAAAAGATAACCCTTTTAGGAAAGAATTATTACGGATGCAAAAAAATATATTATTGTCCTTATATCTTTAAACTCGTATCAATCCCATATTTGAATCTATTTGCTTTAATGACTGTGGAACCTAGCACATGGTTGACGATTCTGTCGAAGCATATTTTGTATATATAACCCTGTGCACCTTAAGAAACAGGAGATAACGACCATATTGGGTGTTGCAAAAAGTATTTTTGTTGCAAATCTGAGAAAATTATTGGATGCCTCTTTTTTATATTCATGGTACATGACTTAACTAGAATTATATTTTGCAAGTAAACCGTTAGCCATAATCCGGGACAGATGCTTGTTTGTTGAACTATGTCTTAGCTATTCAATCAGGAGTGCCCTCTGTTTCCTCTTCTTGCGGGATCCTTGTAACTCATTCGCTAGCTCTTTCAAGTCCGTAATACTCTTACTATTATCTACGGGGCGTCCAACCTTTTTACACATGTTGAAGTCAATGAAAGTGAGCTTCCCGTGGTCAACCCGTAAGTTTCGTTTTGCTACATCATCGTATTCAATTCCAATCTGTCCCATTTGTTGTAATTGTCGAATACCATCCTTAAGTTGTGCCGGTGTAATCACTTTAATCTCATCTCCAGCATAATCCAAAAGTATGAAATACCCGTTCAATAAAAGCCTGTGATGGTGACGTGTCCAAGCGAGGTTCCCATAATTGTGCAACACGGGAATACGGATCCGCTTTTTTGAGGATACGTTATCGTTATACTGCCATATTGTTTGGTAACATTCAATTTCGGCCAACAACTGCTTATAATACATTTGCATATATTTCTCTCCTGAAGAAACCTCAGCATCATCTGGCTCTACTGCTACACGATAGTATGTGTCCACGTGCGCGTAATCGTAAACCTTTAGAACGAGCTTTTGGTGAGGATTGGTTGTCTTCGTGGTAATGGTAGGAAATTGCTTTATGAACTTACATTGTTCAATGCTG